>JAVJIF010002679.1:0-42500 GCA_038442645.1 Agave tequilana
TTAGCCCATCCCTGCCACAATTTTAAGGGGAAAGTTCTTCCCTTGGCAACCAAACGACAAGCGGAGAGCCCCCCACAACATGTCAAACCTCTATTGGCCCCAGTCTCTATCTTCCTTTCTTTTTCTCCCAGCTGCGTCGAAACAAACATGTCATCACATTAGGCTTTATAAACTCAAAAGGACAGAGAGAGGATTAAAACATGAGCCTTATCTAACAAAAGCTGAAAAAAATGTAAAGAGAGTTAAGATATGTATTACTACTTGAGCACACTTGTATTCTAGTAAAACAATAAGTGAGAAACCTGAAAAATACGCAGGAAAAGTTAAAAAATAAAAAGATATACTTGAAACTAAGATGTGGGTGCTTTGAGAAGGATATGTAAATGAATTCTTCTCATTCAAATTCAATGTTAGTAGTTGGAGTTTATCTACATTATTAAAAATATTTTAAAGATTAAAAATTTAAGTGTTTTGAATACTTTTTACTTATTAATCAAGTGGATAAAAAAGAGTTGGTTAGTTTAACATTATAAAATATTTGAAACCTAATAAAATTTGGTGTGTGAGTATTTTTAAATGTTTAGATCATGGTCAAATGATCTGACTGTTTCTGTGAGAACTTTCACGTGGGTCGTCGGATCTATAGATCAATCAAATAAAACTAGATATATATAAGAGACGGCCCACGTGAAAGTTCTCACATGAATCGTGAGAACCGTTCTTAGAGGATCAACTCACACACACCACATATATAAGTAATATGCTACTTTCGACCGTCATTTTGTTACCTATTTGATGTATGAAGAAGAAACTACAAAATACTTATTTTTATTTAAATATTTTAAATAATGTAAATCAATTTTCAATAGAGTCAATTTTATATTTGAATACCGTAACAGTTTTGAGTGGAAAAAAATCATGCTCAGATCTTTTTGAAAGTAGTCGAGTCTTTATCTCTCTCTTAGAGAGTCAATAGGAAGTGAGAGATAGGACTTTCCAATTTTTTTTTATATTTAAAGGATCTTTCTTCATATGTACTCCACAAATATTTCATATTTTTAATTTACTCTCCAAATTTTCATAATATCAGAAATACTCCTCAAATTCTTTCAGATTTTCAAAATTACTCCTCAGGCCAAAGTTACTCCACCACCCCAAAACTCTCTCTTCTGATACTGTTATAAGGGTATTTTGAAATTTTAAATTTTCATAACAGATAATTAAGAAATGATTTGGGAATATGTCACCGCGCTCACCGCGAGCGCGGGTGAGCTGGTTGAGCATAGTGCAGTGAGCAAAAAAATTCCAAAATTAGAACCAATAGAGCGTGAAGATATTAATATTTTTTGATAATGAGAACCTCCATGTATCTCATAAAAAAGGATAATGTGTATTGCAATCTTGCAGAATAAATAATTCTCTCTTTAATAGAATAAATGGTTATACTCACTGTTTATCTCAAAAAAAAAGAAAATTCTGTAATATATAGAGATGCCTGATTATTATTATTTTACGGTTTTACCCCCACAGCTCAGCTGGGGCCAGCCGAGCGTGTGGGTGCTCCTCCCACGTGTCAGTGGGACCCACAGGTCACTTCATACTGTCTCTGCGGGGCCCACCAACGGATTGGGCTGGACATGGGTACAGTAGAGGCAGTGGCCGGCCGTTTTAGACCGATCCACCAATTGGGCACCTCGTACAGTACTGTGGCTGCAGTAGGCTTCGTATTACGGAGTCAACGATCATCATTTTTATAAAAAGGTTATTTAGATATATACACCTCAAGTTTGAGTATTTGAAAATTTACCTTCCAAGTTTGATATTAGAAATTTACCCGCATAATCTTTTAGAGCTTAAAAATTAATCTTTCTTTTAGAATAAATTTAGAATATTTTATTCGATTTGGTCCTATTAACTTATCTATTTTAAAAAAATGACTAAATTGTCCTTATTTGAATAATTAAACACTACTTCCATGAAAGAAAACCATAAACTCATCTCTTTTTCTTCTCTATCTCTTATCATTCTCAACTTCTCTCTCTCAAATTAAGCACATTTCTATTTCATTTATTTATTATAAAAAACTAACATCAAATTATTTTCACATTCGCTTCTTAAAAAAAATTTAGAATGAGGTTGAGAGATAATTTTAGATTTAAGAGAACTAATGAGAGAGAGAGGAGAGACAGAAATCTTAGTTTTATAGAATTTGTGTTTGCATGAAAGAACAATGAAAAAGAAAGGAGAAGTGCATAATAGGTAAAACGCTCTTATTTCATTCAAAATTAGCCGGAGGAATAAGTTATTAAGATTTAGAATAATTCGGGAGTAAAAATTGTAAAATCAAAGATTTAGGAGGTATAATATCTAAATAACCCATTATAAATTTTTATGTTAATATTGAAAACTATAAGATTACAATGATAATATATATATATATATAATAATATATATATATATATATATAGATATATATATATATATATATATATATATATATATATATATATATATATATGTAGAGAGAGAGAGAGAGACTTGTGTAGTTCCACAAGGATTTGAGCTTGTATCCTTCACACTCAAATACTAACATCCGACATTCAAATACAAGATTCACTCAATTGAAGTTGATCTATATTATTTAAAATAAAAAAAAATAAAAATCAAGTGTTTTGAATACTTTTGGCCATCCATCAAGCGGCGCAAAATGGACGACTGAAAGTAGTGAGTTGGTTAGATTTATGTCTTTAGACATACAAATTCTTGATCCGGCCATTTGATCATGATATATAAACATATAAAAACCCCTAAAGCAATTTTGTTAGGTTTCAAATGTTCTGCACCGTTAAACTAGCAACTCACTATTTAGGCTCTCATTCCCCCTACTTGATACATTGGCAAAAAGTATTTAAAATACTTGTTTATTGGTTTATAGATACTTGAAATAATATAGATTAATTTCAAGGAATGGATCTTATATTAGATGATGTATGGTTGTATTTGAGCGAGAAAGATTTGGGCTCGAATCCTTCCGGAACTACACAAGCCTTTCTCTCTCATATATATATGTTGTGTGTGTGTGTATGTATGTTTGTATGAGAAAAATATATCTCAGCCACCAGCTGAGGGGCTCTCTCAGCTTGCGGGTAATGTTGCGCGATCTCAGCCCCAAAACTAGGCTAAGATGAGATCTAGGCTTTTTTGCATAATCCTCCTGCATAAGAAATCTAGGCTGATTTAGACCTTTTTTCCAAAAAAAAAACTCCACTAATACGTCAGATCTCTCTCCCCTCTTTATTTCAGATCTGCCCTTGATTCTTTCCTCTTATTTTTGCACTCGATTCTTTCCTCTCAGATCGCGATGCCACCTTTCACTCTCAGATCATGACGCCTCCGACTCTCCCCTTCTTTCTGTCCCTCCCGAGCCCCCCTCTTTCTTGACGCTAACTGCATCAAAGACCTACTCCTTCTCTCTCGAGATCTTCATCCTCTGATCGTCGCGATCTCGAGCTCTCTCTTCCCTCTCTCTCTTCGAGCTCTCTATCTTTGCCCTATGGATCTCGATGATGATATTGATTTGGATCCCTTAGATCTAGAGTTCGTGATTATGGTCACAGTCCTCTTTGAGTTGATAAATTGAACAGAGAAATTGATATAAAATTTTAAATTCAGCCAATTTATGGTATTACACACCAAATACTCGACATTGCAATAAAATCCCAACTACAACCAAAATCAAAACATTGATTACTTACAGAACTTTACGATCATGATCGCAGACCTATTTTAACTGAGAAGTTGAGCAAAAAAAATTAATACAAGCTTGTAAATTTAGCAATTGATGCCATTACACATCAAATACTTCACATTAAAACAAAATCTCGACCACAACCCAAAATAAAACATCTCATTACTTGTAATACTTCACGACCATGATCGCAATCCTCACTATGAGGACTGCATAGTGAGAATTGCGATTATGTTTTAACTGAGGAATGAGCAGAAAAATTTACGACAAGTTTAAAAATTCAACAATTGATATCATACACACCAAATACTCTCATATTGATAAGATTCCAAGCACAACCCAAAATCAAATATCTCATTATTGCATAACTTCAAAGAATATATGATTTTGAAACAAAATTCATTTGTAATATGACCTGCTCAAATCTCAAAGAATACAAGAACTTGGATCTCAAATGACTGAAAATGGACTTGCAGTCAAATTGTTATGCAAAATCATTAAACAAATGGCGAATCCACATTAGAGAAAATCTCATGTCTCAACAGCGACGAG
Source organism: Agave tequilana (assembly GCA_038442645.1). Classification (NCBI taxonomy): domain Eukaryota; kingdom Viridiplantae; phylum Streptophyta; class Magnoliopsida; order Asparagales; family Asparagaceae; genus Agave; species Agave tequilana. Next base: position 4,301 of record JAVJIF010002679.1, read on the forward strand.
TGTTTGCTCTGCTCGGAGCAGAGCTCTCGCTGCAACTCGTTGCTGTTGTCTTACCACTGCTCTCCACCCGCCGATGCTTGCCGAGGATCAAAAGAGAGAGGATAGAGAGGAGAGAGAGCGGTCGGCTACGGTAACGAGATGGGTGTCTCATGACGAGCAGATACGTGATTGTCGCCCTATCGTCAGGCTTAGTGCTCTATTCTAGAATGTCGATATGAGAAAGAGAGAAGGAGGAGAGAGAGCTCAGGGTGAGATCTGAGGAGGGAGTGAGGGAGGATTTCGGGAGAGCGACAACGGGCTCCACCCGAGATCGTGAGAGAGAGGCTGAGATCATGAGAGAGAGAGAGAGAGAGAGAGAGAGAGAGAGAGAGCGAGGGGATGGGGGGAGGGAGGTCGAGATCTAGAGGGGCAGCAAGAGATCGGGTATTTGAGAGAAAAAGAGAGAGAAAGGAAAAAAAAAAATATAAAGTTGGAGTCTTTTTGCAAAAATCTCTTATTTTTTGATAGAGAGAGATCTAATCTCAGCCCCGATGTGGGATTTAGATGGTGACATGTCGCTGCCAGCTAAGAGCCTCTCTCAGCTGGCGGCTGGAGCACAGAAACCTCTCTCCACACACAGAGCAAGCAAAATTTAACATTTCCAGCCTCAACAAATCCATGTCAGCTACGGCCATTTCAACATTCATTATCTTTACATTTTATTTCAACATTACGGGTACAGTTATACTCGTATAATTTTTTAAAAAAAATACTCCACATGATAACACCCCACAAATCCATGCACTTCGGCGGTCCATTGATTGGTTCCCTGTATCTTAATTGACGGCTCACAATTGAAATAAAGCACAACACTCTCGTCCGTCCATGGATGCTTGTGTCTGCATTTTGTTTTGAACTTTGTTCTCTTCTGCTGGATCAATATATTTTGATCAGAGGTGCACCCATTTGCGATGAGAGAGAGAGTAACTTTGGCAAATTGGAAGTTTTACCAAACAATAACTAATAGCATAATATTTGTTCACAAGGGTTCACATCGAAGTTTTCCACAAGCGCACGAAACTACAAAATGGAGCACAGTTGAGATCACATGATGGTGTCCTCGCCTCTGCTTGCTCATGCCACCATAAAAAATGGAAGGGCCATGAAGAGGCCACAGTGGACACAGAGAAACTGTTGGATATAGTGATGTATGTGTCAAACAAAGATGCCAATATGGTACACACGATAAATGAGCGTTTGTTCTTTCTGTATGCATTCAGCCCTACGTGGGTCATGGCTGTTGCCATCAGTACCTCTTCGGCATGCAAGAAGACATCAAAATGACAAGCTGTTCCTCGTGCATGATAACATCTTCACCTTTTTCTTCCCATTTCCAGGTACATGAGCTGGGCCTACAGCTAATGGGCACGACTCTGATGATTAGAATTCATTTATCTGAATGAGAGAGTATGTGTATCAGTGAACAGAGAGGGAATTTTTCAAAGCTCCCACATACTTGTAGTTGTATGTCAGCTACTTACCCTGCCGACCGGCCTTCAACGTTTCTGCCGCGCTCCTCTGTTGCCGCTGATTGCCGTGGTTCCTGATTCCCCACTGCCCGCGGCCTGGCGCAGAACCCTTCAGCTACTGCAGTGACCATGAGGACACAGTAAATCAAAATACATACAGAAGTCTTAAGAGGAACCTGAACATTCGTTACCGCTTTAAATTCTTGATAACGAAAGCTTCAAATGATGCGAAGATCAGTCGGCATCCTGCTTACTGTTTCATTAAGAATCATATTACAGTAGCTGTGATTAAGACAACATAGGGGATAACCACCACTCCCTTGCTACACACAGAAAGAGAGATCGTGGATACTTCACCTATCATGAAATTAACCAATGTCTATTGTTAGTACCTCTAGGTTCACATGAACGAATAGTTGGAGTGCTGTCTCCTTGTACATGATGATTCCTCTGCATCATCTGCCTTCTTTTCAGGTCGCCCGAGTCCTGACATAAGAAATGGTGCCAGCGAGAGATCATCAACACATTATTATCATTCCTCATTTACAACAGTTTGGGGAAGAAAACATCAGATATGTACCTTCGGTGAAAAAAAAAACTACATGCTCCAAAGATTTCGTGGCATCCATGCCCATGAACAAAATATTTACAATGCCGATGCCTCAGACGCCACTGTTGATTCAGATATCCAACGTCACGCGTTTATGATCACAGATGATACAGATATGCACTTGCAATTTTCTTAATGCTCAAACGAAATAATGATACACACAGACTTTCAAACAAATAAAAGCATCCCCATTATACAGTGCAAGCAAGAAAATTTTAATGGTCCTTCTCATGTCACAACTGATTAAAGATCAAGTTTTCACCATTGGTTTCTTGGAGCACCTGGGAGACTCGCGGAGGAACCCAGTTCTGAAATTCAAGATCCAGGATCAGGCTTCTTGGTTATTTTCATTATTTGTTTTTGTGAAATATTTGCTCACTGATTGATCTTCATATTATGTGATTGGGTTCAAAATCCGCGAGTCATGATTGTATTCAATTTCATACTGTCTATGAAAACAACCTATGTCAGACAGCATCACGAACATAGGACAGCAGATACAGTGGTATGATGATCAGACCATTGAAGCGAAAAATGATTTAATGATATTAAAAAGCATGTAGTAATCTTCTATCAGAAAAAATTTGTGACCATTCATAATTAAAATTTTACATAGAGAAAATTTGTAAAAAAAATTCCTAGCAGCAGAGCAAAATCCTCTTGACATAAATATCAGAGAATATTATTACAATTCATAATACTTAAAAAAAAAAAAAAAAAATCCATGACCATATTTCCATACTAACACAATCTAAATCTCAAACCAGTGATTCTAAATGTACCTCACAAGTCAAACTAAACAATGGGAAAGAGAACATTGGACAATCATTTAGCTAAGAATAACTAGAAATGTTAAACACTTATGCCAGGTTATAGCAATAGTACTAATGACTTCACAAATGAAAAGCTAACTTTCTGGTTACTGGATACAGTTGACGTCGGTGAAAAATCGACCGATTGGCCAGGAGGAGGAGGAGGGAGAGGAAGAAGAAGGAGGAAGAAGTAGAGGAGCTGAGAAAGGAAGAAGAAGGAGAAGAAGGACGGATGGACAAAGTTTCTATATGAGTCACGGGAGAAAACCTCTCTTCAGTCGGTTTTGATAAATAAAACCAAGAGTATGGAAATCAGATAGTAGCATATCAGGGTTAGTGACCGTCAAATAATATATTACTGATTACTGAAGCAAACATTTTGAGGTTCTGAAACAGGATTCAAATTGGCTTAATTTAAAAAAAAAGAACTATCATGAACTTTCAACATTTTTCACTAAACTACCATAAATGTTCTTTATTATTCACCATACGTCCGTTAACAGAATTTCATTGCAGTCGTATCCTTGCATTCATTTTAAAATTACAATTTTACCCTTGCATTTCTCATTTTTACTAGAAATGAAAATAACAAATAATTACATAGTTTATTACATAATTTTTTTTATTATTGATGAACAATAAGATATTTTTACGTCAAATAATTTGTTTTTAATAATTTTCTAAGACAAATTCCTATGAAACCTAGTTTACTATATTAACTATAAATCTAGGGGTATTTTCATCACAAAAATCATGTGTCAAACACATGAGCACCTTTTAACGGACGGATGGTAGTTATCTAAAAAAGCTGATGAAACTTCAACGGGGCTATGAATAATAAAGCAAGTTCACAATAGTTTTCTAAAATTAACCCATCACTGATCGTAAATATGAGAAAAGTTTATTGCGCATATGGTTACAACATTCAGAAATTGATTGTAAAAGAGTCAAAGTATCACAAACAAGATCATGCCCTAGATAGAAAATATTGTGACTGTTTATGAAGTGCAGCAAACACACAAAGAAGCCAGGCTAAGGTACAGATTTCTGATATTAATCTGGAACATAAGTGAGCAGTATTACTACCCTGTTTGCAATCAGCCTGTGTCTGCTAGTACCATTAGGTTCACAAGAAGATATCAATTTGCCAAGAAGGGCCATTGTACATGATAGATTTCATATCTATCCCTTACCCACCTCTCCCAAAAAGGTGATCAGGTTAATAGAAAAAGACACCAGGGTATCTAAGAGCTGAGGCAGGGCCTGGTGCCAATCTGACAACCATGTACTTCATCATCAGTTTACTTTCTCCCCCTTTATGTGACAGTATCATCGACTGTTCAATATTGCCAACAAATAATACTGATTTGTACAATAATACTGTTTACAAATTTTTTTTAAAAAAAAAAACTTTAGATAATGACTTTATAGAGGCAATATGTCTCAGTTCATCATCTCCCTTCATTAAAATTACATAGTATTCAATATAGAAAATGGGGGCAAAACAACCTCGTATCTTGGTGTATGCGATGCATATAAGAATGTTGAGGACTGCTTGGAAAATCTTGATACCTTGTGAAAAGGAAAGAGTCAATTTTTTTTTTTTTTTCCAGTGTCTCAGGAATCTTTCTGCGAGACGGATAGTTTATGTTTTAATCACAACTAAGACAGGACAAGGAGTTATACTATGTCATGTAGTCAAGTAGATGTACTTGTAATATACGACATGTCTTGGTATCGGGGTTGTATCTTTAATTCTTTCTTTCCTTTAAGGAGTCGACTATATGTGCTACTATATATATATATATATATATATATATTATATATATATATATATAATATATATATATCTATATATTATATATATATATATTTGTATATATATATATATATATATATATTTGTATATATATATATATATATTTGTATCTGTCCATTTTGAGAATGTTTCGTTTGTCACTTTTTAATGAACTGCTGGGGGCTTATGCCTCACAGTTTTATCTCAAAAAGAATCGCTTGAAATTGATATATGTAAAAATATGAGAATATAGAAGAGATTTCCTCCCACGTGTCCAAGAAGTGGCAAACTCATTGTTCCCAATTATTCAACAATGTTCATTCAGCCATCATAAAAGATAGATGCAAATTGCTTTGTTACATATCTTACTCATAATTTAAAATATGAGATAATGTTAAAAGACTAATGCGGAATAAAAGTAGACTGTAGATTTGGCAATAGATTGCACCACAGATTAAGCCTAGAAATTAGCACCTGTTTGAAGGATTCATCAAATTCATCCCTGCAATATTCAGGAGCCCAATCATGTAGTCTACCAACATCCGATGCCGCTGGCACTTTGTGCTTAAACCAACAATTATTGATGCAAAGAGTCCTACAAATTTTCTTTCTAGTAATCTTTCTGGTTCGTGTATTCTTCGATTTTAATATCCTTGGTACCTGAAATTCACAGAAACATTTCAAAGGGCAGGAAATGTAAGTATCTTTTGTCCCTGCTACCAGAGTCAGATTATTAAAGTAGATGGTTTTACCTTTTTTGTGGAATCTTAATCAAATAATGATTATTTCTCCTTGAGGAGCAACTTCATGGAAAAGGCTACAAGAGAGCAGATTTTGTCAAATCATAAAAACTTATGATCCACACAACTTTACAAACTTAACCTTCGACTTCATATTCAAGATTATTTTCGTGGTTTGAACCATTTCCTAGAATAATATTGTTATTATTGGCAGCGATATCTTTGCGATAGCACCTGCATTACAGAATCCCTTGTACATTTTATACTCCTAAAATGCATTGAATGTAGAAGGAAGGATTCCATGAAACAAGAAAACAAGGGAAAATGTGTTCATACTCTGCTAAATTCTCTAGTAGATGTAAGTTATACAGCATATGCGCAATTATCCTAAGCAATCAAATCACTGAACTGTTATGAATATTTTTTGTAATGTACTTCTGAAAATTGATACTTGTCCCAATTTCCTTATGGCCTGAGCCCTTACCTTAGAAAGGGGGTTCAACCATTACAATTTGGTGAAAAAAATTACTTTCTTTCCATCCTGAAATCAGGTGGATTTCACGGGCGTGCGATGTGTCTGTGTTTGCCACTCCCCTTGCAGATTTGTTGAGTTGCAAGGATTGGCATAAGCTATTTATATAGCAATAGCAGGCTTTTATTGCTACTTGTATACTTAACTGCAAGAGGAGTACCAATAGGTGTGGTTAGTTTGGTTTGGCTGACAAGCCAAACCAGGGGCTCTTGGCTGTGATGTGTCTTGTTGGTAAATTTGAGGTCAGATTTGAGAGAAGTATACTTATGCTCTCTGATGATAAAGAACTGCTGACAGGACTGTGTCAACTCCAAGGTTTCAATGAGGAAAATTGATTAGGTAATTCGATGATGACAACCCATTTTCTAACGAGGTTATTACTCTCTCTCTCTCTCTCTCTCTCTCTCTCTCTCTCTCTTCTCTCTCTCTCTCTCTCTCTCTCTCTCTCTCTCATGCACACGCGTGCGCGCACACTTAAGGTTTAGAGACACACACACATGCCGCACAAAAGATATATATATATGTGTTTGAGAAAATGGGATATGTGTTATCAACACAAGAATCTCAGTGCAATGCACATCCTCTCATGCAGACGTGCACACACACACACGCACACACACGCACACACAAGGTGTATATATGCATATGAAAAAAGGGATTTGAGTTGTCAGTACAAGGATCTTGTATTGCGCTACCAAAAATGCCTGGTACATGATCCAAATGGATGATCTAGACCATTGTACAGGATCCCCATGCCCCAAACCGCCTTTGGAAGAAAAATCTTGTGTGTAGAAAATCATTCACCCATCCATATTGTGTTCTAAATTTATTCTATTCTTCGTCAACCGGTCAAGTTTCCAACCACTTGACACATATGTAAGTGATCTTCAATCACATTTTTTTATACAAAACTAGTTTGGATCCTCTAGGTTATACTTAGTGTGGATGGTCCACCATGCATTTTGAAGAAAACAGTCTAAAAGTTTCCTATACTATCAGCACTTCCACATAGAAACATACATACATACACAAATATGTACATAAAACCTACTGAGCAAGTGCAACAGCAGCAGAGTGGTAAAACCTCTTTGCAGCGAGAAGGAGGTGTGGGATTCAAATCCCACTTTCAAAAAAAAAAACTACCAAACCAGATAAACTTGAGGGATATCTGAGATGGAACCTAGAACTTGTTCTTGCAATGCCCCTTTATTGTTGAAACCACTAAAGATCGGTCAATGGCCTAACCAACAACCAACTCACTGTTAAGTTCAAATGAGTACCATGGGTGAATCGGTAAACTGGTGTAACTACTGTTTTTGTTGATAAATGGACTTCAAAGACACTTAATATCGTAAATTTGGTGATAGCCAAATTTGGGACATGTATGCCAAGATGGATAGACTCAGAAAATTGGAATCTAATTTGACCGAAAAAAAGAAAATCCCTAACGAACTGTTGGGTCCAATCTGATTCATACATATTTTCAATCACCTCCTTACTCAATGTGGGACCACCAATGTCACCCTTTCTTTTATGAAACTCATCAATTCATTCTATATGTACTAGATTCTAACTTTAACTAATGGGAAACACATATTCCAATAATGCCACTTTGTCGCATCCTTGATGGACTAACAAGGTAGATTAAAATTTTCAACTTGTACTCTTTTGCAACATGATGGACTCTACCTCATCTTCTAGTGGAAATAAATCAAATTAGCATGGCTCAAAAATCTCAGAATCAGAATTGAAATCAGCTAGCAGATTTAGATATCAGAATGAGCTATATAATGGTCATATTGGTGAAATTGTTCTCGAGCAAAAAGAATTTTTAAAAATAAGAAAATTTTTAAATAATTGTTCAAATAATCAGTAGTATTTTGACATATTATTTTAAAATAATTGAAAGAATTTGAATCACATTTGAAAGAAATATTACAATATAAAATAGTTGATGCAAAAAATATAATATAATAGGGTATTTACAAAGACATCACAACATAATTAATATAACAAACCAATTATATTCTGCTTAATTATATTCATGACAATCATTTCTAACAATTTCTAAAATTAATTAGTTAATTGTATTTACGACAACTATTTTGTAACGAAAATTTGGCATATTTTTTAATAAAGTAAATTTAACAATTAATCTAACGAACCAATGTATAATTATCTAACAAACTAATTATATTTTATTTAATTATATTCATGACAACCATTTTCTAACAAATTTCTTACATTTCCTAAACAAATTAATTACTTATATTAGAGAAAAACAAATTATTGCTTATTTTCTATTCATTTTGAACATTTTTTTCTAAAAAATAAAGTTTTAAAAAATAATTAATATAACAAATTATTTATCTGGTTAGTTACCAATTTTGAATTTTTTTCTCAAAATTTTCTCTTTTGAGGATGGTTGGCAAAAGAGAGGAGTATTTATAATTTTTAACAAAAGTAATAGGATTCTCTCAGGTTCAGAAACAATCATTGTACGCACGAGGCACTAAAAGTAATATAAATTTGATACAACTGCTTTTTGGTGTCAGATTAAGAGGCCAATTGAATCCAAGCAATAATGTGGAGTCGCTGTCAATTAATCAATTTTGTATGCTGAAGAATTAAGAAGATACTACTGAATTTGCTACAATTTGATAATAGTTGTGTTAGAATCGATAGAAATCAGAATGGAATCGGCTGATATTGCCGATTCTGACCGATTCCGATTAAATACCACCCATTCTATCTTGGTGTGAGGTGATTTTGATATTCACATCGTGATCGGCCGATTCTTCAAACCATGCAAATTAGTCATTATTTGCCATATCAAACTAAAGGCCCAACAAATCATATGTTTTGTGTCACTTGCCGGAAATTTGGTTAAGATCCAATTTGAGAGGTTTTTGAACTCTGGTTGATAGGTTAATAAGAATGTCAATTTGACCCAAAAGGAAAAACCTCGTATGGTGTTCTAACACCAAGCTTGCTTATGCCATATCCAATCACCTCCCTACTCGATATGGCTAATCTCACACCTCCTCCTCTTTTACCAAAACTCATTAATTCATCCTAGCTAGACTAGGATTCTACTCCGACTAAATGTGAGATGCATATTTCAATAATTAAACTTCATTAAAGTGTTTCTATTCACAAATTCTCTTAATCTAGGTTGGGCACTCTTCATTCTCATTGTCCTTCCATCTTAACCTAGTCTAAAGAAGTGGGATATCTGTATGATTTGGCCTTCACAAGTTAGAAGATCGATTTAAGAAAAAACTAGAAAGTGTGAAGGGTTTTTTTTCTTTCTTTTCTTTTCTTTTTTGTTTTTTTGGGGTGTGTGTGTGTGTGGTGTTGCACCAAAACTGCTACCTGTTCATATTAAAAACACATTAAGAATTTTTATTAGCAAACACTCCAAAATTGTTACTTGTGCTCTGGCTTGTAAGGTGTAAAGATACTTGCCACCTGTACAATGCTAGCACTCCAGTTTTAATTTCTAAGATCTTAAACAGGCAGTAGGTTGGGTTTGATTCAACTAGTTGAGAAGCGAAACCCGAACCCCATGTAGGTATTTTGGTTATCTTAATGTCAAATTGGTTTGAAGCAGTCAGGTGCAGCCTGTGAAGGAAACCAGTTGAAAGGAAGGCTCTCACGTTATGGTAGTATATAGATAAAGGTTGGCCAGCCTGTTTGGTTATGGGTGGAAGTGAGGAAGTGAGGAATTGAGGAAGTAGTAATAATTCCCTTTGGAACTTGGGAATTGGTTAGTAAGTTTTTCGGTGTTTGGATGTTGTTGGGAAGTGTGGTTTGAAAAATATTTTGTCTTTTCCGGTGTTTGAATGGTAATGTGAAAGTGGAAGTGGAAAAGTTGACCACAAAGTTGACCGTAAAATAATATTAAAATAAAAATTAATTAAGAAAAATAAAAAATAGACTGTAATTAGAATGCAAGTGAGATTTACATGGTCAAAAAATTAACTGTTTGTACTACAATTTATTACAAATGAGATTTACATGATCACAAAATTAACTGTAGCACTCTGAAAGTGAGGAAATGGTTGTGTAAAAGAGAAAAGATAAAAGAAAAAGAAGTTTTCTTATTTTTCTTTTCCGGTGTTTGGATAGATAGGAAAGTGAGCAATTATATTTCCATATTTTTTTACTTCCACCCACTTCCTTGCAACCAAACAGCCCCTATATGGAAACCTGTTAGCCTCATATATGAGGAATATTCATTCTATGAATGTTTAGGGTTTTGATGAGTAGACACAATGGAAAAATAGCAAAAAGCAGAAGAAAAGGTCAAAGATACAACAACTGTTTCAAACTGCTGAAGGGAAAGGGTTCAATTTCCTTACTTTCATGAAGCTCTAGAACTGGCTGCAAACTCCCAGTTCCTCCCATCAATCCACATCTACGATGCTGCCCAATAGACTGTCTGTAATATCCCCTAACTAATAATATTATATTTTACTTTTATTAATTTTATTTAGATTACTTATTATTATTGATTAATTTATTTTATATATATGTATAAATACATGTACATACATATTAAGTGTATATGTTTTTTATTTACATTTATACCAGTATATGTATGTATTATATTTTATACATTATTATTAGCATTGCTGTTATTATTATTATGTTATTGCTGGTATTATTCCTATTTGATCTTTTTTCTAACCCATAATCCGGTTATCCAATAAATCATAACCCATCTAACTCATACCCAAAATAAAATAAAATAATTAAATAAAGAAACAAATATATATATAGTAATAAGTGTTATATATATATATATATATATAATATTATATATAATATATATATATATTTGTATGCTTAAATTATTTATACCAAGTTTCGAACTCTTATCCTTTTTACCAAATCCTAATACCTAAACCATAATGTCACATTGACATGTGATTAGGTAGGAGATCTAAATTATTTAAACAAACCTAAAGCCAAATTTAAATTCAAATTTCCAACTAAAAGATCTCAAAAGATCTTTAGGGATCTTTATCTTAACAACTGAATTCTTATCTTAACAAATTGATTGCTAAAAAAATTTCTAACCTATAAGATCTTATCCTATTATATTAATGTAACTCTTCTCCTGCTTCTTTAAAAAAAAAAAACGACAGAAATAAATCCAAACCCAACATTCTTCATTCTCTCTTCACCTCTCCTTGGAATCGACCGTGACGGAGGAACGTGTCCGAGGCGTGAAGATTGAGGAGCATGCTTAGGAAATCAATCCAAGTAAAAAATTAAATTTTTATGAATTAAAAATTTGTTTTAAAGTGTCATTATTAGATTATCTTCACATGAATTTTTCATCAAAAATTCTTAGCTAAAGATCTAGAAAAAAATTAATTTGCAGTAACAAGAATTTAATGATATAGCATGATTAAAATTCTTTTATGAAACTTAAATCTCCCCTTTTCAAAATCCCTCTTTTCATGCAACTCTAATCTTATCCAAAAATATAAAAAAATAATTTGTACGAATTAAAAATTCCAATTAAATTGAAAATACCACGTTTAGAATTCTTTCCCATGAATCTGTTCTCCATATATATAAGAAAAAAAACCTCACCTTTATTTAAAATAAATTATATAAAAGTAACATATTATTACCATAATTAAATTATAGAAAACTTTTTTAAAAAAAGAAAAGAAATTCTGGATTATTAAAAAGAAAAAATTAAATTGGATCAAAAAAAATTCCATATTCAAAATTTTCCTTCCAAAAAAAAAGAAAATTTTTAGAACATAACCCCATTAATCTAAATATATATAAGGTAATATGTCTTTAAAAAAAGGAAAAAATAAATAGGAGACTGCTTTCGGCTTTTGGTCGAAAGTAGCTCGCTGCACAGGCTGTGCAGTGGGTGCAGCTCAGGCCCAGTGGCTTGGGCCGCCACTGGGCCAAAACCAAAATATAAAAACAAACAAAAGGAAAGGAGGGTCGCCAGCTCGGGTGCAAGAGCACCCGGGCCTAGGGCCAGGCCAGTGGCCGGGGCCGCCACTGGCCCAGGCCACATCAAAAAAAAAAATAATCTGGGGCCGACAATTGGCCCAAGACACACAAAATGGAAAAAAGGAAAATCTGGGCCTGGTTAATGGGCCAGGCTTAGGGGTGGCCAATGGGGCGGGTCGACCCGCGTCGACCCGCCCCGCCCTGCACTGTGCGACTCGTTGGAGTCGCACAGTGCGGGTCACGGGTCAACCCGTCCCCGCCCCGTTTAGGGGCGGGTTAGAACGGGTTGACCCGTCCCGTTTACACGGGACGAATCCGATTCGTCCCTTAACGAATCACGGGACGAATCGGGTCGGGGAAAATTTCCCCGACCCCCCTTCTTTTTTTTAGTCCAATATTTTTATAATAACGTTAGAGAGGAAAATTACTCTGCGCCCCCTGGATTAAAATTTAATTTTTTTAAACCCTAAACGGCTCAAAAATGAGCCGTTGGCCCTTTAAAAATATATATATATATATATATATATATTTACCCCTAACCTTAATCCTCTATAAATACCTTCCACTCTCATTCATTTTCATCTCACTTCATCTCAACCCTCTCTCTTCTATTATAAATCACTCTTATTCTCTTACAATTATAAATCTCTACCAACTTACAGTCTACTCTAATGGAGCCCAACTGGAGTACTGGCGGTTCCTCATCCGAAGCCGGTGGTATCTCTTCATCAACACACAATCCTTCAGCTGCCGCACCTTACACCGATGTTGGCGGTAGCTCATCGTCAGCATATACCCCTTACCCACCATACAGCTATGCTACACCAACATCCGCATTTGCTCCCTATCACAGTTCGTCAAGGTATGCATTTGACTACAGTGATTTTGCACCATATACACATGCTGCATATGCCAGTGATAGTGGTACATGTCGGCATTCTATTTCCTTCCCTCCTCAATATTCCTCATATTCTCAACTTTTAATGTCAACATCACCAATGCACTCACAATCTCTGGCTCCTTTTTTTACTGAAACACAAGAACAACACGATACACAACCAACACAGCATGATACTATAGTTCCAGAAACACAACAACCAACTAGCACAAGCACAAGCACAACCACTAAAGTAAGAGCCAAAACTTCTGTAATGTGGAACCATTTCGTAGAAAAATTTGTTGAAGGTAGAAGAAAGGCAGAATGTAAGTACTGTCATCAACTATTTGATCATAAAGAAGGATACGGTACATGTGTTCTTAATAAACACTATGAAAAAAAGCATGCTAAAAGTCACGGTTTACCACCACAACAAGCACAAATATTAGCTGATTCAGGCACACTCTCCACTTGGAGATATAAGCCTGAAGTAAATAAACATAAGTTAGCTGAATTTATTGTTCGAGCAGAACTTCCATTTTCTTTTACTAAATCAGATGCATTAGTTGATTATTTTAAATCTGTTTTTTCTCCTGATTATAAGAGAATTAGCAGACAAACTATAACTAGAGAAATTGAAGATTTATTTGTAAATAGAAAAAATATTTTGAAGGCTCTTTTTACTAGTGATGCTAAAAAAATTTCATTAACTTTCGATATATGAGAAGCTCTTAATCTTATTCATTATTTATGTGTTACTGCTCACTTTATTGATGATAATTGGATTTTACAAAAACGTATTTTATCATTTTCTAAATTTTCTGAGAAACATTCTGCTACAAATGTAGCAAATTCAATTTTTCTTACTTGTAGAAATTATGGTATAGAAAATAAAATATTTTCTATTTCTTTTGATAATGCAAGTGAAAATACTGCTTCAATAAGACAATTGAAAACGGTATTAGATCCGATTTTAAACGGTAAATTTTTTCATGTTAGATGTGTTTGCCATATATTGACTTTATGTGTACAAGATGGTCTAAAACTCTTAGACAAATATATTTATAAAGTTAAAGAAATTATTTTACATATAAAACACTGTGGACCTAGGAGACAATCTTTTAAAAGTTATTGCCGACAATGTGGACTAAAGGAAAAACTATTCCAAACAGATGTGAAAACTCGTTGGAATTCAAGCTACTATATGATTAAAGATTGCCTTCCTTTTAAACAAGCAATTCAATTTTTTACAATAAATGAATGTTCATCTCTTTATATTAGCGATGAAGAGTGGAAATTATATGAAAATTTTTGTACTTTTCTAGAAAAATTTGACACTGCCACAAAAGCACTTTCTGGTATTATCCCACATGTAACTTAGTTTTTTTATAATCTTAATGAAATTGCTTAAGTATTTGCTGCATATAGAGATGATGATAGTCTTGAAGAGGCTATACATGATATGGAAGAAAAATTTCGAAAATATTTTGAAAATATGCCTTTTTTATTTTACTTAGCTGCAATTATGGATCCTAGAATTAAAATAGATAATTTAAAACTTTTATTATCCAATTTTATTTTATGTTTAAATTATGAACAAGATATAGATAAATTACTTTTAGAAATTAGATCTCTTTTAGAAGAAATGTACTCATTGTACAGAGATGAGTTATTTCCACCTTCTAAATTTAGGGCACCTACACCATCACAAACTTCTTCTAGTACTCTAGGTAAAAGCTTATCTAATTTTAAAAGTATACTTTCCTCTAATACTAGAAAGAAACACTCTTCAGGAGCAAGTTCATTTGATGAACTTAATTTATATTTGAACACAATGCCTGCTGAAATAAATGAAAATGATGATGAACCATGGGAAACATTTGATGTTTTGTCATGGTAGAAAGAACAGAGAAAACAATTTCCTGTTCTTTCTACTATGGCCCGAGATATACTAACACCTCCGGCCTCTACAGTAGCGTCCGAGAGCGCATTTTCTGCAGGTGGTAGAGTTTTGACACCCTGGAGGAGCAGGCTGACGCCGAAACACTTAGAGATGGCTGTTTGCTTAAAGGACTGATTCGATGCAGAAAGACGCACACAAGGAAAAGCTATTCTAGATAAAGAATTTGAACATGACGAGGATGACGAGGAGAGAACCACCAGAGTTTTTTATGTACATTGTATGAGATGAGCACCAGAGTTTTGTTATGTATATTATACGAGATGAGTTTTATGTACATTGTATATGTGATGAGCAATGTATATGATTTTTTCATATTAATAAAATAATTTGCCTTACAAAAAAACTTGTAATTAGTGAAAATCAATTCTATTTTTTTATAATTTTAGAAATTTTTTAAAATTTTTTCCTCTTTTTTCCCTATTTTTTCCTAATTTCTTTTTAACTTTAAATTTTAAAATTTAAGAATTATCGAATTAAAAAAAAATTTAAAAATAGGCGAGACGGGTCCAACCCGTCTCGGCGAATCCGGTAACGAATCGGGTCAGGAGACCCGATTCGTTACCCGGGTTTTCAACCTGTCCCCTTTGACCCGTGACGAGACGGGTCCAACCCGTCTCGTCACGAAGTCGTTGGCCAGACGGAACGAATCAACCTGATTCGTCCCGTTGGCCACCCCTACCCAGGCCAGAAAACAGAATAGAAAGAAAATATATATTAATTCTGAAGTCTAATTTCAGAAAGCCCAGTTTCAGTCCAACTCAAATATTGTGGGTTCTAATCCATTTAACCCGATCCAAATACCAAACAGACACGTTAACTTATTGAAAAATAATTTTACTGAGTAGATTAAAAATTTGAAAAGAATAAGTAAAAATGGGGATAAATATCTAGATAACCCCTAAAACCTACTGAAAATTTTTGGGAGTATTTACATGTCATATTGGACTGAACCACTGCCTTCTAAGTTGAAACCCGCTATTCCAACATTCAGACCCGTTAAGAAATTTTCATGCTTTTAACCATTTAAACACCACAAAAATCAGTAAATAAAATCTAAATAATCCTATAAACTCAATGTATCATCATACAACCTTATTTTAAGATCTGGATCATCCGTATTTAATTTAAAATACTGAATAACATTAAATAGGATATCTTATATAAAAATTCGATAAATTCTAATTCGAATATATATTAATGTAGATTTCTTCAATTGGTGATTGGACGCGTGATAAGCCCAGGTAGGTGTTCTTTTACTCACTTTATGTATATATGTCGTTTTGTTTATTTTGAGATGTCTATTTATTGCTATTATTGAATAGTTAATTTAATAAATTGATTGTTGAATTTTCTAGAGTTTAGAAATTTATTGAGAAAATTGTAAGATTACAAATATTGATGTTGTATAAATAGATTATAATTTTTCTGCAATCACTAAATTCCTCTTGATCAGAATTCATTGCATTATTTAATAGAAGTAGAAATTTTTTAAAATTGTGAAATTGTCATTTATTGAAAAATATTTAAAAGTAGTTGAAATTGTAGTAAAGGAATGTGATACTGAACTCTTATATTATATATTGACTATATAGTAGGAGCGATCATATTGTAATGGATCATTAGATCATAAGAATATTGAAAAAAAAGAGATCATGTTACTATCAAGGTTCTAAACATCGGATATCGGGATCGTATCGGATGGGAGTTTTTCATATCGGATATCAGATATCGGGGGAGATATCGGGGATACGCGCGCATATGGTGAGTTCATATCAAACACTATATATAATGAAATATTGATAACTAAAAGTTGGTTTATTGTCATAGATATCATCTACCTAATAAAAATGATGTAATATGCATGCAAAGACAGTAAAAAACAGTGTACATTTACACACAGTCGTGCAATAAATAAGTTATTTCATATCGGACGATTTATCGACCGATATCGGGCAACTTATCGACCGATATTTCAAATATCGGCCATTTTTTGCTGCAAACGATATGGCGAACGATTTCCCCATATCGTATCGACAGCAGGCGAAAAGAAGATATCGAACGATATCTCGGCCGACTCGGCCGATATTTAAAATAGGGGGTTACTATTGTCACTGGGTAAGATATTATTTTATTGTCGCATAGTCATTCTTATTATTATTGTTCATACCCAGTAACTTAGATGACAATCATTAGATAACTTACACCTGTGATGGAAAAATTGATAAAGGAGACGTGTTGGTATTTTGAGTAGACTTAGGATATAGGTTGCGCAGCCGAAATACGGTTCCACTGCAGGGTTCCGGGGGATGACTGACATCCCGTATTGTTCATATTGTTATTGTTATTGACATATTGTTATTATTATTGATATTGACTACCTAGCGGTAGGATCTGATTCAGTGCCAGGTGATTGGGCCGTAGTTCTGGTTATGTATGGAACCCACCTAAAACACAAATTACCGTCTCCAATTATCGGTTTCAAACAACAAGACATTAAGAATAAACATACACAGACATTTTAACAACATGACTCTATCTAGACAAATTGTAATTTATAAATGATCATGTGGTGTATATTATTGTGCTTTTATGCGATTCTAATATGCTAGTTATTAGTATGATAAACTATATTTAGCTATGCATGTTGTTTGTTACTTTTACATGTTTCTTTATATTCCCTCTTTTTATCACTCACTTAGGTCGCTATTGACGACCCTGAGCTTGCTTGCTCAGGTTCTGATCTAGAGACTCTCTACGAGCAGGAGTACTTCGAGCACCTTACTGATCTCCAGTAGGCAGTTTTTTTATTCGCATATGTGAGACTTTTTATGTTTATGTTTTCTATGATTTTATTATGTTGTAATAAGTGAAACCTTTGGTGACATCATGTATTTGATTTATTCTAGCTGGAATAATTGATCAACCTTATTTTATTGGAATTAATATACTGAGGCTTAACGTATTTGTTTTGAAAATATGTCACTGACTCTCGTCACATATCCCTTTTTATGAGTATTATGACTGTGGGACGTGACACTGTCAGTCGAATCGGCAACTTCCACCACTCCTCCATGGTCTATTCAACACATCATTAGAGAGTGTAATTGGGTAATAAATCATTCAAAGAAGGTTTCACTTTTCTTTTCTAGGAGATCTACAAATAACGCTGCTCACAAGATAGTGGCAGTAGCCATTTCGGCTGGAATATTTGGATTTTGGTCTCCTTTAGAGTTTCCCCAAACACTAGTATCCCCACTTTGTATCATATGTGTTTGTGCTGATTTTTTTTTAGATAAAACCGTGAGGTAAGAGCCCCCGGTGTTTTATTAATAAGAACTTAACGAAATATTCTCAAGATAAAAAGGTATAAACTTGCTTGGAACATACACAATTTGATCATTCAAAAGAAAAAAATGAAAAAAGTGAAGCCAACGGCCCTCAGCAAAGTCATGACTTCTCTCCATCGAAGTTGTGTTGTTTGCAGGTCTGACTCATCCAACCTTGCTCGGATCTCCCGCCAGCGTCATTGCGACATGTGCAACACAGACACGATCACCCCGTGAGCGGATCTCCCACCACCACCGAAATCGTGACATCTCCCCTCCGTTGTTGCTGTATCTGCACCTCAAAACTGATCATTCCATGGCCAGCCACTGTCGACACGATTTTTGCAGCACTGATCCGGTCACATCCCGTGACCGGATCACCCCACCACCTCAGATATATGAAAGTACGAGGCTAAGGTCCTTCCCCCACCAAAAAAGAAAGAAAGATCGAGTTGAGCACCTAAAGGCTTCAATCAAGGTTCAAGAACTTGTTTCTTTTATTAAATGTTTCGACTAATTTTATTAGTTTCGACAGGTTTCATTCAAGTTTCAGTTTCAGTTTCCATTTCAGTGCAAATAAACCATGTAGGCATCTCTGATTTTTCTTTTGTGCATACACTATACAATTCTCAAAAGGCATGTAATATGAACATGTAGGATAAGTGAGAATTAAAATCAAGAAAACAAAACTTTTTTAATACTCAACTAGTTAACCCAAAAAATAATCCAAATTAATATGAAAGCTGTTAATTTAAAGATAAATTAAGAATATAATCAAAATTAAATTAAAATAGCTAACTAGGATCCAATTATGACAAAATAGGATACAGTAATTTGGAATGGCTATAAAGATTGATGCAACAGAGAAATTGGGTTATTATATTTTCCCTCCTTACATTTGAAATTTTTTTAAGGTTCCAGCATGTATCATCCGAAACTTACCAAAACGACCCAAAAACTTAATGAAGCTGAACAAAATGTGTATCTGCTGAAACTTAGTGACACCAAAACTGTATGCCAGATTCGGGCCAGTCTCACAGAAACTGATGGATCAACCGAAACCTCATACTCTACTTCTCCCATTAGGATGTTCTTTTGCATTGGTTTTACCTTGTATGTCTTGTACACAATTATACCAACAAAAATAACAGAAATGATGATTTTTCCTTTTGCAGTATAAGTTCGTGAAATGTCTTCAAAAAAAGTTATGATTTTAAGATTCTAGGATGTTCTTTGATTTTTATCAAAGGGAAAACTAACAGTTAGCAGAAACTGGGAAAAGAAATGCATGGACGGGGTTAAAAGATAAATCTGCAGAAAGCAGCAAATTCGGGTTACTGCCTAGCACTGAATGGTAACAACTGTCATGTGCTTGTCGGTGCAATATAATGGGGAGGGAGAAGCATAATCATCTGTGTTTCCCCACATAAATGATTCAAGCAAAATGCTGTCAGAAGGCTCATAGATATAGACCAGAAGTTAAGACCCAGTAAAGCAGGCATCACGCCGCAGAGCTGGTGATGATTCTGTCCAAGGAATCTATGAGTATGATAGGGGCTTGTTATAAAACATTAGAACAGAATCTCCTAAAGAACCCAAAGTTAAGACAATAGTAGTTTCCATTGTAGCCCATGAGAAAGCCCTCAAAAGAACCCAATGATACTATGAAGCTCAATAGTAGTATTCTCAGGATTACCTTAATCTAGTCTAAAATCAATATAGGAGTTCTAGTGTATGTACAGAAGAAACATTCACAATATATATCTAACAAGCATAAGAGCAAAGCACACCAAGTAAACATGGCATTGGCCAATTTTTTTCTAATAACCAAGGGGTATAATTGAGAGGATTAAAGGAAAAGAGAACAAACCTATACGAGAAACTTTGAGAATACACCTTATGTGAGAAACTCTCTTTTCATCTTCTCTTTCTTGACACACAAAAACAATTTTGTTAAAAGTTACGAGAGATTAGTTATGATATTTCTACCTATGTAGCACGGACATGGACACGGTTGTCGGACACGACAAGGACAAGGACACGGACACGAGAAAGGTAGAATTAAAAAAAAAAAAATACGGGGACACGACAAGTAATATTTTATTATTATTATTATATATAGATAAATTTCCTCACACTGTTCCTAATTTTCTGATTTTCTCTTATACTTTCAAAGAGGTGCATTGTCTTCAACTTTTTCAATAGTACTTTTTGAAATAGATATTTTTACACAATTCTACCTATGTGAGTAGAATAATGAATAATCAACTTGTCAAAAAATAATCAAATATGAATAATTATTTTTTTATTAAAGGTAAGATGGAAAGCAAAATAAAATAAAAATAATTTACATTTATAGCTTCTCTAAAGTAACAAATAGAACAAAATAGTCTAAAAATAATCTAACTAATACCTCACCTAATTCATGATGTGTGTAAATTCTACTAACATATTTGCTTATATCAGAACGATATTTTTTTTCATGTTTATTTAAGCCACATGTGATTTTTAAATATCTAATACATTATCTTTAAATTTTATTTAATGTCGACACGACGTTGGAGTGTCGACGTTGGACATGATGACAACATGTGATTTTATGGTTGTTTAAAATCAGACACGACATCAGTGTCCGATACATATCAGGCAAGTATCGGTGTCCGATACGGACACAATACTCATTTTGAAGTGTCCATACTTCTCATCCCAATTGATGGATGACATCCCCATATATAAGCCCATGAACCTAGGCAGACCAACTACCATAGACAACCCAACACACTAATAATCCCATGAATCTAGAAAACCACACATGATCCAGTAGATTGCCACCAAAATAATACTTGGTTGTTACCAGTAAGCATGAGAAATTGGAGATACACGTTTGTGTCCTCACCAACATTTTTATAGAAAACAAAACAAACTGGGATATTAAGGATCATGAACCCGATTATAAGTTCTCTAAAAAATAACAAAAAAAAAAAACAAAAAAATAATCAAGTTATAAGACGGGATCTTGGTGTTCTTCCCTTCATTATTTATTTATTTTGGCAATGGTAGCGGTTTTGAGAAGAGGTATCTAATAGAGTGCATTACTCTTATATGTACATACAAAAATTACAATGAGAAACAATTTTTTCCACATAATGTCACCTAAATATATTGATGATATATTTTAAATAAAGCTCATATATACTATGTATCATATATTTTCTATAATCGTAGAGATGCATATAAAGATTGTTGTGATGGGCCAAATAATTTTGTGAGGAAGAGGAATTGAAAGAGGAATTATTTATGTGGAGGAGAGGCTAAAACTTGTATTATATTTTTTTTTCTTTCTAAATTGCTTGATTACAACTCAAAAGTTTCATGACTATTTATAAGTACCAAAGGAGACCTCCAAACTTTCTACATACTTCCATACACATGTCCTCAAGAGTCTTTTACCACATCTTTCTAAGAGTCTTTTAGAATTCTTAACCATGAGACCATGGACTTTGACTAAGACTAAAGACTTTGACTTTCCAGACATTTCCACATTATTCTCATGCTATGACATTTTATACAAAGTTCTTTAAAATTAAGTTAAATTTTCAATAAAGACTACATAGAGATGGCATCATGCATGCAGGTTTAACTTTTAACATGACAACAAGCTGATATTTGTTAAAAGTTTGCGGACAAAAAAATATGAAATTTCAAAGGGTTGATTAACTATTGTTAAGACTTTGGACAGGTGCCACTAAATCATAACATTGCACAGATGGACTAGTTTAAAACAAACTCACCGCATGAACAAAAGTATTTATAGAATGTATTTCTCATATTCGCTTAAAGCTTCTTCTTGAAAATAATAAGCATTATGGAGCATGTAAAAACATGAAACTTCAACCACTTGACTTTTCCTTATTCCTTTTTCCCTTGTTTTTTTACCCTTTTCCTGTTTACTGTTCCATGTCCCTTATCAATTGTCCAGACTTCTTACACTCATAATCCCTCATAACATAGGGATAAGAATCATAAGATAATGAAGTTTAATGGGCAAGACATGTTACTTTGCAGGAGATAGGGTAGTTAAATATTCATCAGCAGCCATGTCATTGACTCTGTTCCTTTTTTCACCCGAGATAGGTATCAGAGATGTACATAACAAATGATGAAGCAAAAATGCCTGGGATGTGATTGTTTCATGGCACAGTTGATACAGATAAACTATAAAAGAAAGCATATGTTACTGCCCCTATATGATAACATATAGATGAACAAATACATCAACTTACCTGAATTGCTCACAAAAGAAGATAACAACTATGAATTGTTTACACGAGGAAGACGATATTTAGCTAACCTGCAGAAAAATGCACTTGATTGAGGGTATACACAAAGACAGGATGGACAGGGCTTGATTAATCTAAATCTCTTTCTCAGTATTTTGCCTTCCATCATCTTTGCTCCTGCAAGAAGAAAATTATGGTCAGTGCAACTGAGAGGCAAAGCCTGGAATGGATGCATTTGATTCCATGATAGTTGTAAGTTTACCTTCTGGGCTTCCTGCATCATACTTTTTGCTTCATAAATCTGCAGGGCTTTAAATTCGACCAAGATGTCGCAGATATAATTATTCTATAGTAACCTTTTACTTCTGGGGCAAGATCAGAGTAAAAGATAAAACTGAAAAGTAAATATCTCATAACGATACACCATAAAGTTCAACCATGATATAAACTCTTGCAAAATGAACTTTGAAATGGTAGTACCGGTCTGAGAGTTATGTGCACCCAAGAAGGGCTCTCTGTTAGATGACCAGTACCAATCAGTAGCATGTTCAGAGTGAGAACAGTTCCCGACTTCAATTGCTTAGTATTGTTAGTAAAGTCAAACTCTTTACTCTGAATCACAAGTTGATGCAACAAAACAGAAATTTTTCTACAAGAATATACTTAGAAGAAGAGGGCAGAAAATCTAACGCTGTTCACAGTCATTTTAAAAAAAAAACACGTGGCGTCAATAGGGCAGGAGGACAAAGACAAACAAATAGGATCATCATGCATGATACTTAAAACCAGATTTCTCAATAAGAAGTTTGATCAACAATCAAAATAGACAATAGTTAACAATAGAGGGTGAGGACATGGCCTCTAAGCTCATGTAGACTTTACACTTCTTATTCGAAACATATTAAACCGATGGAGGAGAGTGTAAATTAGAAGTAAAATGAAAACAGTGTATAACCAAAAATGAAAGAGAAAGAAAAGAAAAACAACACAGTTAATGAGCTTCCGTCTCCAATGACCCAGAATGAGAGCCATTCCAGGCTCCATCTCCATAATTTTGAAATCAAAGTTACACAAATAAGAAACCAATTAGAACACTAGCTGTTGTTTCCGTTCTATTCAAAAAGATAAAATATAAAATGAGTTAAAGAAGGGGAAACAAAACAAAAGGTAGCCTCATACACAAGGTTAAAATCCAATCACTCATCAATATATTCTGTTAGAAATCAAAACATATGTATCAAGGGTGTAACCAAACATCCTCCGACCTTACATACACCTTACTCATTCTTCCACGCATACAAAATCAATGAAAAACCAAGACCTTGCAACTGGGTTTCCCCAAAAACCTGTGAGAAAGACCAAGGCAACAACTTGTCAGCTGAAACGCAAGTCTGGAACATGAACACCGCGTTCCCAACTGGCGCATCAAAGAGCCAATTATGGACATCCCAAAACACTTCCACCGGAATCCCATCCACAAGAATTGTTTGATTCCCCCGGAACTTCCATATTAGCCGTTTCACCTGCATCACCCTCTTCCGATCTATCCGAATCTCGAGGCAAGGGTCCTTGAGCCCAATTGTATCGCACTCGATTACAACATCGTGAACCCGCCCATTGTTGCAGAATTGAGCTCTTGTACAATAGACCACCTTGCCAAACAAGTGCTCCCTCTTGGCTATAAACACAGCATTTGAAGGAGGAAGACTTGCACCAGTTTTTCGGTAGGCTTCTTTGTTCAAGTCTCCAAGAAGGAGGACCATTTCAAGATCAAAGAGAACTGTGACATAGAAACCCTCCATTGGTTCGGGCCCGGACCCAAACTTAGCCGCAGAAAGATCCCAGAAGACCTCCACCTTCATATTATCAGCATCCAAGCTCTTGGACCCTTTCTTCTTGGAGAACAACCACGGCTTTATGTCCAATTTGCCTATGGACTGATTGGTGGAATCATCTATCGAAATGCTGAGGCCTTGACCCATCAGGTTCTTGGTCCATGTGATGGTGATCACGCAAGAATGCGAGCCGAGTTGGGTCTGATAGAGGCATGTGACCAGATTCTGAGCACTTTTACTCGAATTGGAGGAAGAAGAAGATGAGGAGTCAGCGATTTGAACCCCACTTTCACCGAAACAAGAAGGGAAGTCCCTCATTCTTGCAATGGAGGTGCAAGCTCTTGCTGTGTTCTCTAGATCAGAAAGAAAACAAGAAGACTCAGAATGAGGCAATGAGCCATGAGGATAAATCTACAATGCAACAAAAGAACACAATCTACAAGTTCACAAAAATAACAAAACTCCCACAGATAATTGATTTAGAGATCGAGATAAGAAAAATTCAAAACAGACCAAAATCCAATCTTTCTTGAATTGACAAAGGTAGAGATTTGTACTGTTTGATGTGTTCTCCAAATCAGGAGAATTTAGAGGCTTCAGTTGTGAAAAGGGAAATTCTCACTTCAACAAAATTGTACACTAGTTCATCTTATCAGAAAGGAGAGATTTTAACATTGCCATTCAGTCAAGAACTCAAGAGATGAAAAGTTAAAATGGGTTTCTCATAAATCAGTCTTAAATATTTCCTTAAATAAAAAAACAACAGGAATCATCAAGAATCATACAAAAACTGTATATTAAAGAAAGAAAGAAACAAACTTTAAAATCAACAACACCAAAAATTCCTATCTTATCAACATCCAAAGAAAAAAAAAATCTCACATTTAGAAGTATTGCATAAAGAACTGATCAAAACCCTTTGATGGGTTTGCCAGAAATCATCTAAATATCCTTCAGAACACAAAAAAAAGGAAATTTCTACAGCTTAACAAATGGAAAAAAAAAAGGAGAATCAAAGTAACCCAAAAATTCCCATACCTCATTCCATCAAGCCCTCAAAGATGCCCACCTCTCCAAGAATGCTGCTCACACTTGGAAGCTTGCTCTAAAAAGCTGAAATAAATCCTGGGATTAGTTTGGTATTGCTAAAAAATGCATACGACTGAAGGAAACCCTCCCTCAAGGCCCAGGTACAAGATTATCGCATGTGGACACCAGAGGAGAAATAAATGGCATCAGAAAAAGGGAAAAAAACCCAAAATAAATAAAGCAAAAGGGAAAAAGAAAAAGAAAAAGAAAAGAACAAGTGAAAGCAGACAAACTGGCCAACTTGTTTTAGCTCTCAAGGGAGGAGGGCTACAACCAGATCACAGTGGCCTGGATTCCACAGTAGCAAAAATGGAATGAAAATTGAAGCTCTCTCTCTCTCTCTCTCTCGCTCTCTCTCTCTGGATTTTCATTTTCACTGGCAGGCTCACGTGCAGTGGGACTGAGGGAGAGGACGAATCAGCAGGCCACTTTGGGCGCCGAGAATCTGTGAGGAGAGAGGGCTTTCAAGATGGGCACGGCCAGAAGCCAGAAGACTTCCCTCACAAAACTCACTCCATAGTAGTGGAGAACTGACTGATCAGTTACGGGGGGGAGAGAGAGAGAGAGAGGAGAGAGAGAGAGAGAGAGAGAGATAAAAGAGGAGGTGTCAGCTTAGACATAGGGATGGCTAATAGGGCGGGTCGATCCGCTTCGACCCGCTCCGTCCCGTCCTGTGCGACCCGTTTGAGTCGCACAGAGCGGGTTACGGGTCAACCCGGACCCGTCCCGTTTAAGGGCGGGTCAACCCGAATTGACCCGTCCCGTTTAAACGGGACGGATCAGATTCGTCTCGTGACGAATCACGGGACGAATCGGGTCGGGGAAAATTTTCCCTGACCCCTCCTCTTTATTTTTCTTTTTTTTTTAAAGTCCTATATTATTATATTTCTGAGAGGGGAAAATTAGTTTTAGATCCCTATTTTAATTTTTTATTTTTTTAGCCCTCAACAGCTCAAAAAATTCCCTATTGTGATAAATTTGAAATTTTTAAAAATAAAATCCGAGACGGGTTGAACCCGTCTCAGCGAATCCGGGTAACGAATCGGGTCCCGATTACTTGATTCGTTTCGTTGGATTCGTTACGAGACGGGTTCAACCCGTCTCGTAACGAATTCGTTAGCTAACAGGACGAATCAACCCGATTCGTCCCGTTAGCCATCCCTACTTAGACACGAAGGAGAAAGAGGTGGTTTAATCTGCTCTCTCTCTCTCTCTCTCTCTCTCTCTCGTGTGGATGATGACGAATATGCGGACGGACAAAATTTCTATATATGTTGCAGGAGAAAATCTCCCTTTGAACGGTTTTAATAAATAAGTTTTTTTTTTAATTTAACTAAAACTCTAGAATTTAATGTATTTTTTTAATGGACTAGAAATTTATTAGGTATATATATTTAACAAACTTGACTAATTTTGAAGATAAGTACAATCTAAATTAGTTTTTTTTTCCTTTTTAAATTCTAATGCTCTGTGCAAGTAGTAGCAACAATGTAAGAGCACATCCTTTTGTGTCATCTATCACAATGTCGCTTCATGACATACATGTTGCGCGCGCCGGTGCAACAGCCTCTCTGAGAAATTCACACCGCACAAAGACAGATGTAGTCGGAGATGTACCCAACACGACAAGAACAAAAAAACAATGGAGAAAACAATTCAACACAGTATTTAACGAGGTTCGGCAATTTGCCTACGTCCTCGGGGTAAGGGAGAGAGAGATTTTATTGATTCAACATTCAATACAAACTAATACAAGAGGGATCCTTTCTTGGGATTTCAGGGATACCATACATGAGGGCTCTAGCCCTTATTTATAGCCACAGAGTCTCAGGGATTTAGGAAACCCTGATTGGATTTGACTCCAAAACAGAAAGGAAAGCCAAAACGTGCATGTTGGTCGACTGGCCGGTCGACCGACCCTTGTGCTCGGTGGACCAACCCGGTCGACCGGCACCAACAGAGAGCAGCCTTCTTTCAGCGGTCGACCGGGCGGTCGACCGGGCCATGCCTGTGCACGTCGTGCACACCGGTCGACCGGGTGGTCGACCAGGCCCAGTTTTGGCCTGTTGCATGCGTTGTTCTTTCTCCTTTTGACTTCCGGTCTCTGTGCTATCTTCCTCTATCTCCTTTATCTCCTCTCTCCCTTCTCCTCATCGGTAAACATTTTTCAAATCTGAGCCGAACTCCAACGAACACCTGGCGAAATTGACACACGATCTCGGCGAAATCGACACACGATCTCGGCTTGAGCGCTCCGAACGAATCGACACACTATCTCGGCGAAATCGACACACAATCTCGGCTTGAGCGCTACGAACGAATCGACACACGATCTCGGCGAAATCGACACACGATCTCGACTTAGCCAACAGACGAAACATGTTACTTCAAACGAATCGCCAGTACACGTACAATTGATTTCCACTGATCTCATCAGATTCAAATTGAGTTTGTCGTTACCACCTGTAACTCTGGCCAAACTCCAATATCAATTGTAAGCTTCCAACTTCAACTCAGCTATCCAAACGGAATGCACCTATACATGCGTTCCCATCACTTCACCTGAAGAGAAATATCATACGAGCCGACCAACGAACTTGTTTCTTACTCAGCAACTTCATGGAACTTTATTACAAATGACCTCAAGAAAAACCCATCATGAGCCAACACTGACTCTCCAACTGACTGGCTCTCTCCAGTCCATATATTTTCAAGATGGTCCAACCAAATTTGAGTAGAGCACACCAAACACCATCACTGGCTTCAACAAACTTGATGCACGCCCCTGTTATGCAAGCTCAACTATCTTCACACCAGAAGATTAAACGTTCATTGAGATCACAACACTCTACCTCTACGTGAAGTGCAACTCTTCACCTCAACGTGAAGTCCCAATCAGCGTCTCAAGAACTCAAATGCACCATATAGCTTCATACGAGTTACATCACCAAATGGTTGCACCTTTACGGCTGCCTACGTACCTTGCCTAGGGATCACGCCAACCGTAGTTCATTGAATGAGATCCATCGAGCTCAAGCACCTGTGACTGAATCTTCAGCAGCGAACTGACCTGGCTGAGTCATATGAACCTCCTCACTACCGTCATGGAGAACAACGACCTTCAACTTGAACTTGTCGCGGTCACAAGCTTGAGATTCATACTTTTTCACCCACTTTCGTGGGTTTTTCTTGGTTCCAATTACTGCAAATAATTTGACATTCTCATCAATGTCTTCAATCTGTTCAGCATCAAAACTGGCTACATGATCTTCACCCGGTGTCACCTCCGGTGAAGTCTTCACTGACACCGAACCAACTGAAGATGGTGGAGTAGCATCAACCTCCACCGCTGTGATACTTCTGTGGTCTTCATCCTCTCCACCTGCTAAGAGATGGTAGAGTTCAACCCTGAAGTCTTATCAAATGTGACATACTGACTGATCACAACCTTTTGATTTCAGGGTCCCATAACCTGTACCCTTTCATATTTCTCTTGACACCCAAAAACACAAACTTTTTTGCTCGCAGATTCACTATGCCATCTTTGACACTAAAGTAGGCCGGACTTTCAAATTCACGCAGCAAATCGTTGATCTTGAGCAGCTTTCCCAGACTAAACTTCTAGTGGAGTTTTACCTTCTATCGCAGTCGATGACAATCCATTTATGAGATGACTAACATACACAATCACCTCAACTCAAAATGATTTGTCTAATCGTGCATTAGACAACAAATACCGAACCTTCTCCAGCAAGGACCGTTTTATTTCCTTAACCAACCCATGTATACCATCTGTGAATTGAGTACCAATACCAGTGTTCTGGCCAAATCGTAGGAATTGGTTCATGTATCTTTCAACATTACCAATTTGTAGCTCTTTAATCTTCCTATCAGTTTGCTTCTCCATCATATCCTTCCACTTCACCAACATATTTAGGGCTTCACACCTTTGTCTCATGGGATATATCCAACAATACCTAGATAAATTATCAATAAAAAAGATAAAGTACCTTTGACTTCTAAGCGATGCAGTCTTAACAGGTTCCCAAACACTTACGTGAACACAATCAAGAAGACCTTCAGAGTGGTGAGTACTGGTGCTGAATTTCACCTTCTTCTTGTCCAGAACGTCGTGTTCACCCAATTTCAAATTGTAGGTAGCAGCACCTTCTAATGATCCCTTCTTTGCTGGAGCTTGCAAATACCTTTCACCTCCATGTCCGACCTTCATCTGCCAGACCTGTGTGCAAGCATTATCTGAAGAAATAGAAATCTTCACCTGACCTATAACTGTACTACCCTTCAAGTAGTAGATATTTCTCTGGCGGACGCCCTTCATAACTATCATTGAGCCTTTGGTCATCTTGAGAACACCATCTCGTATAGATACCACAAGACCCAACACTTTCAAAGCGTCAACAAAGATAAGATTTCTTTTGAGTCGAGGTACATACCTCACCTCCTTCAATTCTCGTACTATCCCATCATCTATCTTGATAGGGATTGTACCCATCCCTTTTATATTACATGGATGATCATCACCTATGACAACAGAACGTCCATCTAGCTTCTCAAAGCTAGAAAATCAGTCCCTGTTTGGGCACACATGATAGGTGGCTTCTGTATCTAAGATCCACTCAGACTTATCTGAGAAACCAACAGTACGAGTAGTAACAGAGAAAGAGAATACCGATGAGTCTGAATTCGATCCATCCGCCTGTGAAGTACTGACATGAGTACTGACCACCTTTGCGAAATTTGCCTTGGTCATTGGCTCCTTCTTCTTACCTTTGGTCCTCGGACAATCAATTTTCCAGTGTCTTAGCTCCCTGCATAAGGCGCACTGATTCCTCTTCAGATCTCTGAAGCCTGATCTGGACTTCGATCTTCCCTGATCACCTCTGCCCTTCTGATGGGAACTCCTGCCTCTTACTGTCAATGCCTCTTATGTTGTGCTCCCAGAAGAAGACTGTCTGTCATGCCTCCTTACTTCATAATTCACAAAAGCAGCAGACACCTTACTGTAGTTAAGGGATTTTATTTCATTGATCAATGTAAGAGTAAATGTCTCATACTCTTTCCTAGGAAGAGAATTCAATAGGATTACCGCCTTGTCCTCTTCATCGATCTCCACATCCACATTAACTAGGTCTGTAAGAAGCCTTGTGTGGCTATTCATGTGTTCGTCAATAGAGCATCCTCTCTGCATCTGAAAACGATAAAGCTTACTCTTCAACTACAACCGCGATTCGACGCTTTTCGTCAGATACTTCTTCTCCAGGATCTCCAACAGCTGCCTCGCAGATGTTTCATGTAACACATTATACTTGATCTATTGTGTCAAACAAGACCTGATCAAGCTACATGCCGTTCGGTTCATCTTGTCCCAATCTTCTTCAGTAGTTGAATCGCGCTTCTTCTCCAACCGTAAAGTGCCTTCGAGGTTTGATGCTATCAGTACATCCATCACCTCACATCTCCACATACCGAAGTTTTTCTTGCCGTCGAACTTCATCACATCAATCCTTAATGGATGTGGATTCATGGATTTTCCCGTAGATGTACTTTCTCCAACCATCTTCTCAACTGATTCCTCAAACAATGTGGAAAGCAAATGGAGTTAAATAAAATAAACTAGATAAAGACAGGATCTTTACCTCCACGTGAAATCCTCAAAGAGTTTCCAAAACGATCTACTCCTCCGAGTTGATTCCTCGAGCAATCCATACGCTGTTTTGAGATCGACACACGATCCCACAAACAGTCCCAACGCTATTTCGAGATCGACACACGATCTCCGCCAGACAGCAACTGATGCCCTTGGAATCAACACACGATCCCACGATGAACCTGGGATGCTCTGATACCACTTCTTGCGCGCGCCGGTGCAAGAACCTCTCTGAGAAATCCACAGCACACAAAGACAGATGCAACCAGAGATGTACCCAACACGACAAGAACAGAGAAACAATGGAGAAAATAATTCAGCACAGTATTTAACGAGGTTTGACAATTTGCCTACGTCCTCGGGACAAGGGAGAGAGATTTTATTGATTCGACAATCAATACAAACCAATACAAGAAGGATCCTTTCTTGGGATTTCAGGGATACCATACATGAGGGCTCTACCCCTTATTTATAGCCACAGAGTCTCAGGGATTTAGGAAACCCTGATTAGATTCGACCCCAAAACAGAAAAGGAGTCCTAGTCCAGGCCAAAATGCGCTTGTTGGTCGACCGGCCGGCCCTTGTGCTCGGTCGACCGGCCCGACCGACACCAAACAGAGAGCAGTCTTTCCTTTGCCACGGTCGACCGGGTGGTCGACCGGGCCATGCCTGTACACGTCGTGCACACCGATCGACCGGGCGGTCAACCCGCTTTGTCCAGGTCGACCGGGCCCAGTCCTGACCTGCTGCATACGCCGTTCTTTCTCCTTTTGACTTCCGGTCTCTGTGCTATTTTTCTCCGTCGCCTTATCTCCTCTCTCCCTACAATATATTCAAGTCAAAAGAATTCGGAATATTTTGTCAGAAAGCATGAGAAAGTTCAAGAAATAAGAGAAATCTTTTTCTGACACAACTCAAAATAACCACATTGTAACACGATAATGTTTTTCTTTTTCAGCAGACTTCCATAATTATACACGAGCAAGTATTGGAAATTTGCGTATGTGCGTATATTTGCATGGTTATCTTTTAGCAAAGAAAATTCCAAAAGAATGATACATAATATCTAGAAAAATAATCAAAACTTTTTAGTAGAGAGACTTGATGACTCATAATAGCTCACCAATAAATGAAGATACTTCTTAATAGAAGTATAGCAGATGAGAATTATAATATTGCAAATCCAATTTATAATATTTGATCGATGTTCTCGAGTTCATAAAATTGTAGTTCAATGTACATGGAAGTCAATGTGATCGGTTGAAGCTGTCCCTTACACTATTCTTTTGAAGTATAATTCAAATATTTTACGAGTTTTAATAGAAAATCAGGAATTTATAAGATTAATTGTATTTCTAAACCCCGTATTTTCCATTAATTTCTTTTAGCTTAGTATTTTTCTAGTAAATCTTGAGTTCATCAATCATGGTGTCACTAGAGGAGAGACTTGGTAGTTCCTGTGTATTTAGACTCTGTCACTTGCAACTAGTTTAAATAATAGTCTTTTGTTTAATAAACATTAGTTCCAAAAAAAAATATTTTGTACAAGGGTTTTTCTTTTTCCATATCGATACTTGAAATTTTTCTAAATTTTATATTCACGTCTGAAATTTTCATTTATTCATATCGACCCTAAATCTTGTACGTTTGGATAAAATACTCCTACGTTAGATTTTCTGTTTATAAGCTAAAAGATGCATGGAATATTTTATTTTTACATTCTTATACTTTAAAATAAGATATAAAGTTATCGTTATATCATTCTTCTTTGTCTTCTTGATTTTCCTCTAAATAAAAATCTATTTCCTCTTAACCCATTGTTGTCGGAGCTGTTGCTGCATTGCTTCTGTCAGAACTGCTGCTGCTGCTGCTATCAGAACTGTAGAAGTTCTGGCAGCAATAACACCGCCTGCAACATTGTTGTCATCGCTTCTCCCGCGGGGTTTTCTTTGAAGTCGAGATAAAAGGACGAAAGTGAAATTTAAGCTGAGAGTGAAAGAAAGAGAGAGTGAATAATATCTTATATGAGTATCAGATTTGGGGGCAGAGATGTATTTTCATCTGTCTATTGTTACAAAATAAACAACAGCTAACAGAGAGAGGTATTTCGTTCAAAATTATAAGATTTAAGGGTTGATTTGAAAATATGAAAATTTTGAGAATAATACAAAATTTAGAAAGATTCAAGTGTCTATAATTAAAAAAAAAAAAAAAACCTTTGTATAAATATATTTCTATAGCTTTCTATTACTTTTTCCCATCATAATATTCTCTTGATTATTTAATTTTTGGTTATTTCCTTTGTCTTTAGCTTCTAACATGCATGTTGCCAATTAAAAATATATATTTGCCTTTTTGACCAAAACACAAAGCAAAACCAGTCATCTTGTCCTTTTCAATGGTTTGGTCTGCAAAAAATCCTTGATCTCAATTATCCATGTCACTCTCTCTCTCTCTCTCTCTCTCTCTCTCTCTCTCTCTCTCTCCCCAAATTATAATGTCAAGCATAGCATAAATGAATGCAAAACTCCTTTAATGAGATGAAGATCATCATAGCATGGTAACTGTAAATGAAAGGAAAGGGGTCAGTTTCTTGGATCTTGGCCCCTCAATAAGTGCACCCACGAGCCAACATTTAACTCCCAGAGATGATCAGTTCAATGCCCACATGAACTATAAATTAATTCCCTCCTCTAAATACCATTAACTCACCCCCTCACTCTAAAAGTTAAAAGGGTTCGGTTTATGTGTGTGAGTCACACACACATATAATAAGAGAGCCAACTCGATTTTGAAACGTGTACTGATCCTCTTATAATATATTATGTGTGTGGGTCTCACACACATATTATAAGAGATTATAAGAATTTCAATCCACTTGTCAACACCGGATTGGCCTTCTTATTGTATGTGTGTGTGGCTCACACACATGAACCGAATCCAAGTTAAAGGGGTTGCTAACTTATTATTTATTTAAATTATTATTAATTGTTATTGTTATTATTTTGCTCCTGAATCCTTGCCATAACTCTTGAGGATTTGGGTGTTGGTGGTTAGAGAAAATCCTGAGATTTGTTGTTTGGTTGGAGTTGAGCCAATCAAGACTAAACATTTGTTAGATTGTGTTGATTAATTATGTTAGTTTGTTGGTTGTTAATAATTGAGCTTTCCCTATATTGTAATCAATAAAGTTTGGAATGATCTGTCACAACTCAAAATATATGTGATGTATTCTTTTGATGGGCTGGGCCTTTGTGGTCAGCATCATGAAATGAGCCCATAATAATTTACATATCTTAAATAGGGTGAGCAATTGATGGTGAGAGGTGTGAGTTCACTAATTGGGTGTGTTTGGTGGAGCCCCAATCTAATATTTTGAAATTTTAGAGGTCTCTGAATTTTGCTTTTTGTGCTTGTGAGAATATTGTTGAGTGAGATGGCATTTGAGTCTCCTAGATTTGATTCATTTTCTTCACCAAACAAGAAATTTTGTTCTCTTTGCTTCTCCATGACAACCCTCAATTATTTGTGGAAAGCCAAAATGTGAGAATTCTATATGAAAAGTCAAATGGATTCCTCATGGTGAACTCACAAGCAAAATGAGAATCACACAAAATGCCAATGGAAAGAACAAGTGAAACTAATGCAGATAGTCTATTAGAAAAACTAAATTAGTTGTAATATAATTATATTTGTAGGTAATGTAATCAGTAAAAAACAAACACATATTTATTTATTTGTCAGTTCGGCGAGTAGAGCATATCAATTTAGGGCAAGTTAAAAGAGCGCGAAGACCGAAGAAAACATGGATGGAGGTAATGTGACAAGATATAGAGGCTAAAGGTCTTAGTGAAGCCATATTACTCGGTAGAAATGAGCAGAGAAAGCTGATCCAGGTGCCCGATCCGACGTAATTCTCTTTTGGTTCATGTAGCCTATCCCAAATACTTGGGACAAATGGCTTAGTTGTTGTTGTTGTATAGCAATAAATGAAGAGAGAATTGTTGACTTTAATTAATTACTAGATAATTTCTAGCAAAATTATCTTATCTTTTGAATTGACGATGATTTTGCAATCATTCAATACACGATTTATTATTAGCTGATATGTTATATTTATTCTGAAAAATTATTTGTAACTAATTATAAAAACTAGTTAATACTTAGTATCACTCACAACTCATAAAATAGTAGTACAATATAGTATAAAAAAAAAAATTCAAATAGCATTACCCTTGCATTATACAAACACACATGGTGTAGGGATAAAAGCCCATCACTCACAAATTCAAAGGTTATTGGAAACCGAGCAGAACATTTGGGTTGTCCAAAAATGTAACAAAAGATGGCCAAAGCTTAAGTTGTTTCTTTGAGGAAAAAATGATGCCAAATCTTTGAGGTGGAAAGAGAAAAATCTAAGGGTGGAGTTCCAAAAGAGAGGGAGCATGATATTCCTTTCTTCTCCCTTTCTCTGTGACATGCAATAGTTCAACAACATGGGTGGTGATCTTGGATCTCTCATCAAGCATAGAATTATGAAGAAATGTTTTTGAGTGGCCCTCTTCCTTAAGCTTCAAGATAGTTTTTTAGACCAGTGACCTTTATTTAGGGGGGAAAAGGGGGAAAAAAAAGAAAAAAAAAACAATGATTTTTTTATGTGAATGTTAGTACTACAAGCCATTCATGAACTTTTATTAGTTTAATGATCAATTTAACACTGTTCACATAATTAAATGGTTCACATCCATAATTGGCCCTCTGTTGAGGGCTTAGCCAACATTGTGACAGGGTTACTTGGGCTCAAGCCCATCTAGTGAACCTCTTTGGAAAACATCCAAGTTATTGTTGGGAGTAAAGCCCTAAAGGCCCATTGTGAAGCAACCCAAATAACTTTGCTATTTGCGGAATGTGGCCCGGCCCGTTTTGCAATGCTGGTGTCATTGTTCATCTCTGTAATCTCGGCCTCAATCTCTCT
Source organism: Agave tequilana (assembly GCA_038442645.1). NCBI lineage: Eukaryota > Viridiplantae > Streptophyta > Magnoliopsida > Asparagales > Asparagaceae > Agave > Agave tequilana. The sequence goes on from JAVJIF010002679.1 coordinate 40,305, forward strand.
CAACTTCGCCCTGAACCTCCTGAATGCATCTAGGGCTTTCTGATCTTCAGTCCACTGAATGTGTCCCTTTGTCCTGTTAACCAATAATAAAAAAAAAAATGTACCAATGTATACTATAATTTGTATATGCGTGCTTGTCAGAAAGAATCAGATAAGATAAGGCCTCACATAAGAAGAGGAGGAAAAGAGATAATATATTCTTTCATTCTAACTCTTCTCAATATCTCTCACTTACTCAAATTACAACCTATAGCATATCCCCATAATATAGTTTGTCTGGTACACATTTTTTTACAAATAATATTAAACATATATCTAGAAATATTAGATGACACTTGAACATTAAACAGACACCTATATAAATGAGCAATATTTTGAACATTGAACAGATACCTAGGTGAGTGGATCTTGTGTGTGCCCATGTGGCATGGTGTGTGTGAGAGAGAGAAGCTCTAAAATAGTAATATATATTATATACGGTGTTTGTGTAAAAGGGATAATTATTAACCCCCTCCTCTCACATTTGCATCTTAGGGTTTCATTCTCAGATCTGGAGAAGAAACAAAGAGAGAGAGAGAGCGAGAAAAAATCCCCAAAGATTGAAATCAAAGCCCACATCTCACTTTCCCACAAAATCTCCCTCTCTCCAACTCTCAATTTCTCTCCTCTCTATCTCTCTCTTCCACCCTCTCTCTGGTTCATGTGGCGCCAACTTCAGGCGGCGGCGCGTGAGGTCGCAGGCGAGCACGGCGAAGCAAAGATAGGAGGGCAACCCCAATTTATAGGGGATAGCTCTATTTAAGGTGAGGGAGATTTTTTCTTTCTTAATTTAACTCTTATTTAGATTTTTTTTCTTCTCTGGAACGCCTAATGTGAGTGAATCTTCTTGAACTTATTATAATTCGATTTTTTGCTTCTATTGAAAATTTTATCTAAATCAATTAAGTTGTTGTGACTAGAGACATAGATCTCATGATTTAGTTGATTGAGCGGGATGGTGAGCATGTAGTGTGGTTTCTTTAAAAAACTTTGGAGTAAGTGTGCATAGTTCATTTAATGTATCATGTGTTCTTGGTTGGTTGATGAGATGAATTCTCTTGGTATACGAAGTTTGAATTGGCATTGTATAATGACAAGTAGATTACTTGTGGTTGTCAAATGTTGATAATAGTGATTCACAGTTCTTGCATATACAACGTTTATCATCGAAACAAACTTGAGTAAAATAATTTAATCATGGCTAATTGAGACTCATATGTTAATGAAGTTTAATCAGTACTCGAACCATAGTTTCATATAAGAGAAATTTTAATGAAATAGGGAGAGGAAGCTTAAATAAATGAATTAAAAAGAAAAAAAATTAATTAATATATAAATTAGGATTGAGACCGGAGTACTCGTTTACGGTTACAACATATGGCGTGATTGGAATATATCTTCATATACACCATTTCGTGAGATTTATGACAAATATAGTTGATGTGATTTCAATTTATTACTCAATTTGATTTTCTTGGTTTCATTTACTTAAAACAAATATGAAAGGAGTTAAAATAGAGTTAAAATGTGGCATACTCTAAGAGTAGAAGTTTTTTTTTTAAAAAAAAATAGATATCGAGAGAATTCAATCTTTACATAAATCCCTTATAATTAACCATTTGTTCCATTACTTGATCGACCTTCTTTTCCCTTTTGATTCTGGCTATTGCTTGAGAAAATTTTAATTCTCTCGTATCGCTTGGGTACCCTTAAGAAAACCTAGAAGATTTATAATCTTGTATGCGTACGTAGCTTCTACATGAGTCTCAAAGTCCAATACTTTGGGTTGAACTGTAGACGAGTTCTCGGCAATATTGTAATATAGTCCAAGCTCGAGTCCTGGTTATTTCCAATTCAATACCACTGGATTATTCCTTGTGAAATGGGCCTTTTCTCTTTTGATTTTTTTTTTGTGGGATAATTTTGGCCAACCTAAGTATACTCTTATGCCTTCTAAGGTATAAGCGAATCTTGACCAGTGGGCACCCTCTTAACTAATCATATTTGAGTCACTCGATATACTATATAACCTTGTTCCTCCTTATTGCCCGGTCATCAATTTGGAAATCAAAATTTGACATTATCTTAAGATCTAGAATTGAAATTCATTTCTAGCACGCCTTTATTTTCTTGTATTTGGAGCTCCGATACGGTCCA
>JAVJIF010002679.1:47500-298492 GCA_038442645.1 Agave tequilana
TGAAATACCAACTAAAATGATGCATGAGCTTGATACCAATTTAAAAGTAATCAATTGAAACAAAATTGAAGCTCAAGCACTAGCATAAACAAGATTTTGTGAAAAATTTATATCTTAAGCACAAATAGATCAAGTATATGTGTATGAAATAGAATGAGTACCAATCACCAATAGATGATACCAATTGAAAATATACATACACAATAAACATATGAGTATACAAAAAGATCAAAATGATAACAATTGATCAATGATACCAATTGACATAACAATAAAAGTATGGTATAACTCATATAATCTAATCCACCCAACTCATGATCAAGTTTAAAATGATTTTCATAGTAAAGCATACTTGTGCATGATCTCCCATCCAACCTCCCATGGATTGTAGGAGTTTTCAAAAATAAATTTGAAAATGGGCTTAGTTTGAAAAACTTTTTGGTAGAGTTTTTCAATTACCATATGAGGAATACCGTAACTAGTTAAATGGAAAATTTTTAAACTAGTACGAAATCCTTCAAGTAAGGAATAAAACAAAAATATTTTTCATGAAACATGAAATCCACATGATAATCAACACTCTAATTCAATTAAGCACAATTTTGACTCATGAAAACAAAACATGAGCAAGCAATAAAAGTGAGTGTACAAATAAAGTGTGAATATCATAATCATGAAAATTTTTCATTAAGCTCAATTATTCCTTAAACATGAAAACATGAAAACATCCAAAATATGAAAATCATTAAAACTTATTTAATCTTCAAGGTATATGTATGTCTAATACAAACTAAAGTATACATATCCAAAACACAACGAGTCCACAAAAATATATGCATTAAGGCACGTGGCTCAAAAAGGATAAACATGTATATCTAATAGTTTGGACAAGATAGACATATACATGAAGTTAAACAATTAAACACAAAATCAAACTAAATCTTCACCAAAACGAATTTCATTTTAAGGTATATGTATGAATTGTCAACACAATAAGTATACATACATATCCCTAGACACAATTGAGTCCATATATAGATTTGCATGAAAGGCAAATGACTCAAGGGGTATACATGTATATCTTAAAGTTTGGCGATACAATCATATACATGAAGTGAAACACTCAATCATAAAACAAATTCAAAATGGGAATACAAGTTTAAAAATGTATGAATCATCAAAACTAGACTATACTAGCACATCTAATGGGTTCAAATAAGCATTCAAGCCCAAACATATATAGATTTATTTGTGGCCCACTATATGTACAAGTATAAATCTTCTAGTTTTAATGAAAACTAACATCTAAACATGTAATCAAGGCATAAAACATAAAAACAAATCATTTAGATTAGGATTTATACTAGTGTCGTAAACATAAACATGATTATTATGAATATCCACATGTTATTAGATTTATGATGAACATGATAGCTAATCAAATGCGAGAACACAAAATAATAATCCATATTAAACATAGGTGTCTCAAATACTAAACATGTATGTCAAGAATCTAATTATCATGGCATTTTCATACTAATCACTAAACAATAAAACATGCTATAAACAATGAATATGAAAGCATGTAAACAAAAATTAGGAGTTAGGAATCGTTACCAAAACCTAGAAGGTAACTCTCCTTGTCTCCAAAACATGGTGGTCCTCTCCACCAAATCTTCCCTTGAAAGTGATGCATCCAATTGATTCTCTTTAAGCACGGAACGCATCCACTCCAAGGTGTCATCACTCTCACGTCATGTGAGAGCCCACACCTACATCAAAAATAATAGGAGGGGTGGTCTTTGGTACCCATATCTTATTGGGTCCATGGGGGTTAGTACCTTCTCTAACCCAAACAAATTTCTTTGCTAAATTTGAAGTATGTAGTCTATCATAGCAAAATTTAGCAAGGTGGCCCTTACGACCACAATGTGTACATGTGTACACATGAGCATACATATGATGATGGGTGTGTCCGTGAGAAGCATGTGTATGCCGTGGAGGGTGCGCATGCATAAAAGTTGGAACTTGTTTCTTTCGAACCAAGGTTTCCAAACGTGAGTGGTTCATGGCACATTGGCTCATAGTAGAGCCCAAACAATCTACTCTCTTCTTTAACATACAAATATCATCATTAATCTTAGAAGAAGAGGTACATGCATTAGGTAGACTAGATGAAGAAGCTACACTAGCATGACAAACATGTGCATCTATATTATTTTGCAAAACAATATTTTTCTTTAGACAAACATCTAGATCATTAGAAATAGAAATTATTTTATTTTTCAAAGCAACATTCTCTTTTAAAACAAAATCAATTTTTGAAGACAAATTTTCATTTTTCTTCAAAATATCATGGCAATCATTTTTAGATTTTAAAAACTCATTTTCTTTAAGTGCAAGTTCTAATTGAGATCTCAATGAATCCCTTTCATTATAGACCTCAACCTTCTCTTGCAAAACATTGTTAAGTCTAGAATGCAAACTTTTATTTTCATTTTCAAGTCCTAGACTTTTCTTTTTCAAAATTTTATATTTTTCTATTAATTTTTCACACACAATGGAAAGTTCTTCATTCAAAGCATGGGCATCATAATTATCATTTGAAGAACTAGCACAATCATCATTATCTAAGTGGGGTTCCGAATGTACCTCAAGGGAGTCATTCCCTTGGATCATTAAGCATTGAGACTCGGATTCTCCACTAGACTCCTCCGGTTGAATTTGTTCTTGAAGCTTGGAGGTGGTGGTTGTCGTCAACTTGTTCCACACTACAAAAACGGAATCAAGATTAGAAACAAGCATAAGATAATCTTTTGAAAGCGTGCTTCTAATGGCCTCTAGGGCTTGTGCATTGGCCCCTATATGATTGCTATCACTAAGGAAGGATTCCTTGGTAATGGCAAGGTAAACTTTATGTCCTAGGGTTTGTAAATAAACGGTCATCCTAATCTTCCAAACATGAATGTTGGAAGGGTCAAACATAGGTGGGGTCATGAAAGCCATGGTAAACTATATGAGTGTGCAAACAAGCAAATGCAAACAATAGATTAGCAAGCAAACGGATCTCACTCCTAGGATGTTAAGCCTAAGTATCAGGAGCACTAGCTCTGATACCAATTGAAAGAAAACCTAGAGGGGGGGGTGAATAGGTGTTAGTGCTAATCTAAAACTAAATGCAAAACTAAGTGCGCTAAATGCGGAAGCTAATGCAAATTTTGCAAACACACTTAATACAATCAACAAGTGTAGCCGAATTTCCCGTGAAGGGCTCTGGACTAACTCCTCTTGATTCCCCTTGAATGGGTTGAGGTGCTATGTGAAGCTCTTGTTGATTAAGTATAAGTGAGGCACACACAAACAACCAAGCATATACAAGATATAGCAATGTGAATTATGCAAGGCACAACACAAGCAAATAGATATGATATGACAAAATAAATTATGCTCAACACAAGCAAATATGATATGATGATATGAATGATGAATAATGCTTTGCACAAATAAATGAGAGAGAGAGTTGAGAGATATTGGATCAAACGCAAACACACGGATATGTTTCGAGGTTCAAGCCCCTAGCTCTACATCCCCGCCTACACCACCGTGTAGGATTTCCAATCCACTATAGGAGTACCGAACTCCTCTCTCAATGCCACCGAGGCAATACAACCACAATCCACCTCTACCGAAGAGGGATAAGGCCCGTAGCCAATACAAACACAATCACCTCTACCGAAGAGGGATCCAAACACAATACCACTCCGATCAACTTCTACCAAAGAGGGATACAACAAAAGCAAGGAGGGTTTACAACTTAGAGGCTTTACCTCAAACACTTCTCTTTTCTCTCTTTTCCACAAAACAAAGATCCTAATAGATTAGGATAGTATGATAGCTCAAGTGTGGAAAATTAGGTGTTTGGAAAACAAGCAACAAAGAAAAACACTTGGGAAAATTCTTGCAAAAGATATAGAATGAAAACCAAGACAAATCTCCCAAAATCCTCTTTTCTTTGATTTTTTCAAAAACCTAAAACAATAAAGATTGAAAGATTAAAGCCCCGAATACTTTTGAAAACTCTTTAAAAACACTTAAGAAGGTCTGAAATTTTTGCTCTTCAAAACTTCTACAAAAACTATGAAGAGATGGGGTATATATAGCCCCAATACAAAACTAGCCGTTAGAGCTGAGCTGGCAGCTCTGACAGGCAGCGGTCGACCGGTCCGGTCGACCGCCAACGGTCAGAATTGTGACCGTTGGGCAACCACGGTCGACCGGCCCGGTCGACCCAAACAAACAGAGAGCACTGCTCTCAGACCGGTCGACCGTCCCGGTCGACCGTCCCAGTGTCTCCAAACGTGCACAGATTTGTGCACGTCGGTCGACCGACCCGGTCGACCGACCTCAGCCCTAGTCGACTAGTCAGGTTACTAGTCGACTTGGTTGAAGCCTGGAACAAAAATTTGGGTCAGAAAACCAGTTTAAAAATATTTTGAAAATTCTTTTAAGTCTTCTAAAAATCACCAAAAATAGTTTTATCATTTTATATTGAAACACAAACAAGTGATAAAAATTTCAAAACATATATCAAACATATCAATTCATTTTTGAGTCTTGCAAATTTTATCAAAACCAACACTTGTATTTTTATCAAACTTGATTTTTCCAACACATGATAGGGATATCAAAATAAGTTTGTTTAGCAAGTTAAACCATGTATGTATAAATAGAAAATATCAACTATACATATAAAACATGTAAACTTGTTTTGATCAATCTATTCATGAAAACCAAATCCAAAACATAAAACTTTTGTGTGTTGTGCACTTGAGCATATCAACTATACTAAACTTTACAAATGGATCTAAAACACACTATCTAAACTATGGATACCTAAGTCTTCTTGATGATCTTCATCTTCAAGTTGACTTGCTCCAAAACTCCATCCATGGGCTAGGCAATGTGTGATCTTGAAGTTTTGGCCCTGGAATCATCATGAAAAGCTTCCAAACTCCTTGTTGACGCTAATCACCAACTAATATCTTGGTTAATGATCTGAAACTTAAACAACACAAGATTATTAGTAAACATAACTACATGAGTTAATCATCATCAAAACTAGGGTGGAAGGCCTTTGGGCCAACAATTTTGACAAACTATAGAGATAGTCGGGTCGATTGTTTACCTTGATATAATTATTTTTTCCTTTATTCATATTCGCCTTACCATTTGAAGAAAAACATGCTTCCTTTTACTTTGACATGTATATCATTTTCTTAATTTCCTTTTTACTCTCCTCACTGAGCTGTTGAGCTTACCCTCCCAACAGATTATTATATTTTCAGGTCATGATGAGGCGAAGCGCCAATTTAAGATTTCAAGCGGCTTGTTGGAAATCCTGTTACATAGAGAAGTTTTGGAGTTATAATTTATGTGATTGTAAAGTTTCATGTTGTATATATTTACAATCTTATTGATGTTATCATAACATAAGTTAGATAACCTTGATCTTGATGAGTTGAATTTATAAATAAATTGGTATTATGTTCTGAACGCCGAGAGGGGTATTTTTGAGCATATGTTTTTTTTGTTTTTACATAAGTAGGCGATGTCAAGCCGAAATATTATTATGATTGCATGGGCGATTGTTGACTTTGATCTACATGTTTGGATTGAGAATAAGTAGGCTGATGTTGGATTGAAATGTATAATTGGGCATATCAATATTTATAAAGGACGTGCTGCCGAAATTTTTAAGTATTTGGAGACGATTATGATCTATCAGTTTAATAGAATATTAATTGAGGATGTGTGAAATCTAGGACCGTTACACACCAGCAATGTCTTCACCCTCTTTTGCTAAAAGCCGAAGTTTCCTTTGCCATTGAACTTTTCGATCTCGAATTTTATCGTAGAACTTCCTATCTTCGACATATTGTCCTTTGTCAACTTTTAACTCTGATACCAATTGTTGCGAAATTGATATGCTCTGATACTAATTGTTATGACTCACAGGATCGATGTTAGAGGAAGTTGGCAACATGAACAATACTTGCAAAAGAAAAGCTTGAAGTAAAGCAAACTAGCACTACCTAGACAAAAGAGTAATAAAGAAAGAACACAAGGATTTAACGTGGTTCGTCCCAAACTTAGCTTACGTCTACAGGGAGAGAACTTAAGAGAGTTTTATTAATAGACTTGGTACAAAGAGATCTAACCCTCTTGATGCAACAAGAGTATTCACCTTCCACTTGAATCTAGCCCTAAATTGTAAGAATATTACCTTCTCTCTATGCACCTTCAACTTGCTCCTCTCTTTCTTGACTTACTCTGGTCTCTTTTACTTAAGATTCTCTATTGTAGAAACTTCTTGAGACTTCTTTTGGTTGAGACAATTATAATGCTTGGTTACGACCTTTATTTATAGGATTTTACAATACAACTCATATTTGGACTATGAGATAATCTTGGCTTTGGATGGTTGAAAAATCTTGATCATCCTTTTAGGAATTGAACTCCTTGATCTAGAAGGATTTTAAACCTTTTAATCTTTAGAAATAAACCTTCATTGAATAGGAATTAAATCTTATTCATACTCCTACTGGAAAGGAAACTCACAATTGCCTGAAAAGGAAACTGCTTCATCTTAATTTACTTCTTCTGCTTCAAGTCATCGTCTTCTTCAACTCAATTGGATTTTCTTAGGCCATCATCTCTTCTTGAAAAACAAGACAAAATCCTAACAGAGAAAGGTACCGCCAGTTGGGGGGGAGGGGCTCGTCGCGGCTCGAAGGAAAGAAGGAGAAAGAGAAGGAGGTGAGGAAGGAGGGGTTTTTGGACATTTTCACGAGAGTACTGTGTCAAAAAAATAATGACACACTTGTAATTTTTTGACGGGCATCTTAATCAATTTTGTAGCTGCAAATATCTGTGCCTGTAAAAAAACATATATCATATTTATTCCCATATATATCAACAAATGAAGAGAGAATCAGATAAAAAAAAGAACAATAAAAAAAAAAAAACAGTGCCATTGTATACTTCAATTTGTATATGTATACTTGTTAGAAAGAATTAGATAAGGTCACAAATAAGAGGAGGAGGGAAAGAAATATAATATTCTTTCATTCCAACTCTTCTCAATATCTCTCACTTACTCAAATTACAACCGATAGCATATCTCCATTATATAGTTTGTCTAGTACATATCTGTTTACAAATAATATTAAACACATTTCTAGGAATATTAAATGACACTTTGAACATTAAACATACATTTAGATAATTGAACAATCACCTGTTCTTTGACACATTAAATCAAGTTTATAGTTTCAACATGATCCATAATGATCTCATCTGAAGACACCCTGGCGAGCGACCGAATCAAGTCGGAGACGGTCTGCATTTTTGGCCACAGTTGCTCGTCCTTTTTGCCTCCATGCCCTAAGATGCAGGATAAAGGTACACAATGCGATACAACTTTGTTTGGCCAAGGCCACACTTCGGTAGCCAAGGACAAGGTCGAGCTGAATTTGAAGAAGCCATGCGAGCTCTTCCTTCCCGAACTCAGCCTCTGTTTCCATCTGTTTCATGTCCTAAAAGAGAAGAGGACGAAGAAGAAAATGAAGACAGTTTCAACATTTTCTGATATGGAAGTTCAAATTTCTAACTCTCTATCAAATTATTCCTGAAAAACAGAAAAAGGTCCCAGTTCAAGTAATGTAGAGCAATGTTGTCACATAATATTTTAGTTGAACTGCAGAATCAAGAGATTACTCCATTCAACCTCAAATGAAAATACTTTTATTCACTTCATAGTAAACCTTTATTACAACCAGAATTCATTGACCAGTAGCTCAACACCTTGAACTAGCAGCAATCTATGGTTAACATGCAAGCAAAACACAGTAGAAACTTGAAGCAAGGAAAATGCAGCAGCAAGCGCCCATTGCCGCATTCAAGAAGCAACCCTCATTAGATTGAGACACTGTTGGGAATGCCCTTGGCAGTGAGCCCTGGCTCGCTCGTCGGAAACAGCAAGTTGTATGGCATTTGGACAGGCCCGTTGCGGTTCAGAAGGCTTGGGTCTAGGTTCATCTCCGTCATCTTGGCCTCGATCTCTGTCAGCTTCGCTCCGAACCTCTTGAAAGCATCCAGGGTTTTCTGATCTTGAGTCCACTCAGTTGTGTCCCTTTGTCCGAGATAGACCTCATCTGAAGAATGTGTCGACAGTATCTCAATCAAGGCAATTTCCAATATGCATTGGAGCTTGCTTGTGATTGTCTCTAGAAAGACCTTTTCTGGTTCGGTTCTTAGGCGCTTGTAGTCTTCAGAGCCCGATTCAGGCATGAACTTCCGACTGAGGGTTGGACGGTTGGGTAGGTAGCCAGCGTATGGGTACTGTCCAAAGTTGACTGCAGCATGGAGGGCTGATGCCACCCAAATGATGGTGGTGCACGACCGGATCAAGTCGGAGACGGTCTGCATTTTTGGCCACCATGGCTCCTCCCTTTTGTCTCCATGTCCTACCTCTCGAATCTCTTTCCACCAAGCTTGGAGCTCAGCATCACCCTGAACTTCTGCATCAGATGGGTAGTAGATGGAACAATACTCAGTGACCCATGTCTCGATTGCTGACCAGATTTTCAGTCCGTCGACAGCGTAAGGATAGTCCTTGATAAGGAGACGGATCTTTTCTGGGCTCTCCGGGTCCTGAACTGCCATGCCTCTGTGAGGGAAAAAAGAACATAAAACCCTTCTTCATTAAATATTTTGAGTTTTGATACAACGGTAGAGATTAATCCTTCTCATTCATACTTCGTGGCAGTGTTTAACATGATACGTTGCCATATACCTTTTGAGGAGATCATTCGGGAGGGCTTGCTCCACAAAGTTCCAACTCTTGTAAATCGCCGAAGACAGTTCCATTGAGTAGTTCACAGGGAAGAAAGTTTGTTCGATGATGCCACCAGCGTTGATGAGGCTCTTACGAGCCAGGGCATTTATGTTCATGGTGTCCCGGTAATGGGGCACAAGAAGCTTGTTGATGGGATGCATTGTGCTGAGATGACGGTTTGTTGCGATAACGAATGGCTCAATCGATGCATGAGTGAGAAGCCTGCAATCAGTTCATGATACCCATCAGCACATTGAGTTAATTTGAATGAGAAAGATTAACCTAACAAGTGATTTCTTCGAACCAGTGGCTGATAAGCTGGTGAACGCCAGAGTCGTTGACCGCAACATAGGCCTTTGCCAGCTGCCAGATTGCACCGTCCACGCCATCTTCAGCGGGGGTGAAAACCTTGCTGACGGCGCCCCATTGTTCGCCGTCTGACTGTGGTAAGCTGAGCTCGATCGCCAACGGCTTCAATGTACCATCTTTTCTCAAGAAGAGAAGAGTTCTGGTGGCATATATCTTGTTCTCAGTGTTGGAGTTGATGCGGCTCACATAAGGCATCATGGCATCATGGTAGTCCAATATGAAGAGCCTATTGCTGCTCAGTGCCTGTAGGTGATCAAAATTGGTAACAAATTAATATTATGCTTCTTCCAATTTGATCAATTCTACAATTTGCCTTACTTGTTCAACTGTTTGCACTTCCTCAAGGTTTTTCTCAATGTGAGCTGTCGTTATTGTGCTGTTCTGATTGCCATAAATTGCAGGATCCAGCTTGCTAGTTGGAGGGAATTCCTGCAATCAATCAGGAAAAAAAGAAGAGTATGATCAAGCAAAAACATAAAAATTAGGTACAAATGACATATAGGATCATGGAGGATTAGATTAGATTTAGATTGCCTGAAGTCTACTAATGATAGCAGGGTTCACTCCAGCGAGCATTTCGCGTGCGAATTCTTCATCTGTACACCAAGCATTAACATCGACTACAAGAGAAACACGAATCATGTTATCGGGTAAACAAAACAGACTAGAAACTACAATCTTCTTCCTTTCTCTGAGTTAAAGATTCCACTGCTGCATAAAAGAAACTACACTGTGAAGAAAGAGAACCTTGAATGACATGAGGCTTGGAGAACTTGAATATCCGCTCCAACTTATTTCTAGTGCTGACCATGTCCCTGAGCATCTTGAAAGGCACATTTTCCATGACTTGGTCGACGAGAGGGACGTTGGGCACGGGCAGGCCTTTCTGAAACAATCTCAGTATGTCGTCGAAGGAGCCAAACTCTGTAGGGGTCTTATTAGACGGATCAAATATGGCGCAAATAACTGGAACCAGTGATCTCAAGAATCCCTTGAGGAGGTCTATGGTGAAATCATTCTGCTTGAGGTGGCCGAACCGCTCATCTCGAGGGATGTAGAAGTCACCGTCCCCTCTGCTCTCACTGTTGGGATCTGGCACAACGCAAGGTGTTCGACCTCGTCAATTACTGGCGCTGATCCTATTCGAAACTTCTTGCGAGCACAGAATTCACTTACTGTATTATAGTGTTACCTGTCTCGGTGGGGGGGCGGCCTGTGCGGCCCCTGCGAGGGTAAGGGTACGTTTCAGACCCTCCAAGAACGGGACGGGGGTTGGAATTGTCAGGATCACCGAGGTCATTGTAAAATGCGTAGTTGTAGATACGATCCCACTCCTGCATCTCTCGCTCGACATCGTCTCCTCTGAGGTGGAGGAGCTCCTCTTCCCTGTATAATCTCAAAGGCTCTGGTGTGTTTTCTGGAAGATATGTCTACAAATAAAATTTGTCAGAAGGAGATGTGCACGTTCATTTGAGAACACACGATCATATCGGCAATGCACTTACATAATTTGCGAAGAAGATCCTGTCATATGTGTACTTGTTGACATTATAGACCCAGGAGTTGCAATCGAAGTGGATGCGGCCCTTTCCTGGGAAATCCTCCATCGTCAAGCTCTTGAGGAAGAACTCGTCTTGCTGGTTGTTTTTGATGATGATAGCTCCACAGGTTCCCTGACTCTTGTCCCAGTTGAATCTCACCTTGTACACGAATTCTCCCAGTACTATTATCTTTCGCGAGCTCGGGCTGATCTCTTCCAAGTATGCTGCCTCCCCAATGATTCCCTTGTTCCCATTATCTGTTGCAATTCAAAGTGTGTTTGCCATCAGTTACAAGAATGTAGAGGAAATTAATTGGTTATCCACACCAAAAACATGCAACAAATTAATTATGATCCAAGTCGTATTACGACTTTCATGGAACAAATAAGTCTTTAAAACAAACTTTTGATGCAGACTACATGAATCATTTTCTTCTAGTTCTGTTTAAAACTATCTCATTTTTTAGTGGCATATATACTCAACCAAAAGAAAGAAACGATAACTAAATATATATAACCATTTTTCGCGCTTGACATATGAGATTGACCCTCCTATAATATTATATGAAGTTCAAAGAATTTAAAGCTTTGTTTGTCCATTTGAAACCCGACATCTTCTCCACACAAACGAACCGAACCCGTAACAAATAAAAGATCTCTCATAACATGATCCTGTTCTTTTATGGTTAATCTGTGTATCAACAGTTGTGATATTGTGATTTGTGACTTGTTCTATGTCCAGGCATGCCAAGAAGGTCAGTTTTTCAGCTCCGCTTATCTCATGTACTAGGGTATGTCAACAATAAAATCGGTTCAAATCAGAATATGTGTATATGCCACCGGTGCCCGACTCAAAAGTAAGAGTAAGATTGGATTATGAGAACAATCACGATCAGTTACAGGACAATACATGGTCATTGTTGGCAAAAATGGGTCATTTGATCGGATTAGTTTTTTTCTTTTCCTTTTTTTTTTTTACTCTTTGATCAAATTATGTATGTTCAATGTAAGTTTGTACTCTTTTATCTTGAGAATATTTCGTTAAGTTCTTACTAATAAATGTCAGAGATTTCTTACCTCGCGGTTTTATCTCAAAGAGAAAAAGAAAGCATGAGTCATACATGAGTAACAAGGGGAAGCATCTAAATTTAGAGGGAGAGAAGATCTCACTTGGATCACCAACAGTTGCACTAACAAGCTGAACAGAGACATCCCCTGGCACGAAGTCGTGGGTTCCGTCGTCAAGGAGATCAGAGATGTCGGGTGCAGGCCCTGACCATGACGGTGCAACCTTTCGCATCAGAACCACTTCCCCCTCGACGACGAGGATGGAGGAGCTGCTCGCGGAGGTGTGACCAGCATTCATCCTTGAGAACTATAACAAATCAAAGAGTATGAGAAGAGAAGAAAAGAAACCGTAGTAGTATTGATAGTAGCAAGCAGTGTGCCCTCTGTGAGACTAGATAGGGGCTATTTATAGTGTTTTATTTTTCTTACTCTCTCTCTTCTGTAATTCATTTCGTTTTAGTTTCATCATCCAGTATTATTTGATGTGGCAGTTCTTGGAATCTAGCCAGACTTCAAATCTTCAATGAGATAGTCATGGGTACTACTATGCATTATTTCATCCAGTATTATTTGATGTTTCTTCCAGCCTCAAATCTGAGGGCCAAACAGGATCAGATCATATTTAAACAATGGTTTTTTGAAAGTATTTTCCGATAAGGAAAAGTCATTGTAATCCATGCAGGATAAAGGAGCACAATCTAATATTTAAGTGCCATGCTTGCATTTTTTTTTTTGATGCGAAGGTAACATATTTCCCACATGGCTATGAATGCAAACAAATCGTTCATTGCAGACAAACTTATAGCTCATGTGCGACCTATGGTTTTTAGCTTCCTTTTTGCTTTAGGGTGGCAGTATGTACTACGTTAAATGAATTGTCTCCACGAGTAACGTGTGTAAGATGATTGGTGAGACAGTGGTTCAGAATTCTACACATTGGAAGCACGTTGAACGTACCAAAAAACTTACGTAGTTTAAAAGAGAGCGAGCCGTAACTTTTAAAGTAACTGTGAGAATTATAACGAAAAAAGATATGTTGAGTAATTGTTAATTATGGTGGATGTTCGTCTTATTGAAAAGAGAGAGTCATTGCAGGGGTGGCTTAATCTCTAGAAAGGCCTTAGGCGAAAGTTTCAAATTGGCCCTTTAAAATATGCTTTATAAAAAATTTAATAATTATTAATATTTTATTTAATCAATATTTTATTGAAAAACAATTCTTCTAGCTTTTTGAGATGCAAAATTTTTAATTAAGTTTTTGTAATCAAGTTTTTCTAATATATCTTTTTCTATAGATAACATAGCTAATCCATTCAATCTTTCTTGTGACATAGTTGATCTTAGGTATGATTTTATCAATTTTAATTTTGAAAAACTTCTTTCTGCAGAAGCAACTGTTATAGGGATAGTTAATAATATTCTATAAGCAATACATGCATTTGGAAAAGAATTCAATCTTTTTATAAAGTTTAATGTTTCAATCGGGGTGTTATTTTCTATTTGTAAAACTTCTCTTATAACTTTTAATTCTAAAAATAAATCTAAACCATCAACATCATAAACCAGATCATGCTTTAGAAATCTTTCAAGTTTAAGACAATTTTTCTTCAAATTATCATCATCTAATAATTTTAATTTATGAATATTGAATAGAAACCCAAAAATATCTTCATACAACTTAAATTGTTCAAATCTACTCTCAACTGAAGAAATTGCTTTATCTACTATATATATATGAAATAATTAACTCTAAAAAATTCTTCAGGTGATAGCACTACTTCATCATCGATATTCTCATCAAATTGTTTTTTCCTACGAATTATACGTTTTTCACGGAATATGGGTTCTATATCCATTTCGGCCGCGATTTCTTTGGCTGAAATCAAAGCAGATATGAATCCAACTTCTCTATATTTTTTCAAAAAAATAATAAGACCATTTAATTGATCTATAGCTATATCAATTTGCATATCTTTAAATTGTAAACTCTTACTAACTGAGTTAACAGCAAATAAAATGTCATACCAAATAGTCATTCCCAATAAAAACTCAAAATTTTCAATCTCATAAGTTGCTAAACATTTAGCTTCACTACATGTTTTAGGATCATCACTAAGTTTTGCTAATTGAAGTAAGGCATCTCTTATTTGTGGACATTGAAACCTTATCGCCTTGACACTTTCAACGCGACTTTCCCAACGTGTTTGAGATAAGGACTTGACAGTTAAAGAAGAAATATTATCTTGTATAATTTTCCACCGTTTTGTTGAAGAAGAAAATAAAGTATATATACGTTGCACAACTCCAAAAAAAGATATAGCTTTAGGACAAGAATTAGCCATATCACAAAGTACTAGGTTAAGATTATGACAACCACATGGTGTATAAAATGCTCTAGGATTTATATCTAATAGTCTTTTTTGCACACCTTGATGTTTTCCTTTCATATTTGATCCATTATCATACCCTTGTCCTCTTATATCACTAATATCAAGTTCAAGAACTTTTAATACATTTATAATTCATCAAAAAGACCTTTTTCAGAAGTATCATGTACTTCCAAAAAGCCTAAAAAATATTCTTCAATTTTAATTGGAGTTGTTGAAATATCAACACGTCGTACTACAAGAGTCATTTGCTCTTGATGGCTTGCATCGGGGGTACAATCAAGTATAATTGAGAAATATTTTGAATTTTTAATATTTTTAATAATTATATTCTTAGTCTCAAAAGACAGCATTTGTATTAATTCGTTCTGTATATTATGGCCAAGATAATGATTATGAATTTCACCATGTTGAATATGTCTAATATGTTCTTGCATTATTGGATCAAATTTTGCAATCATTTCAATTAAGCTCAAAAAGTTTCCATTATTTTCTTGATAGATTTTTTTCATTTTTTTCACGAAATGCTAGATTATTTTTAGCAAGAGTCTCTGTAACAGCAATAATTCTTATTAATACTTTTTGCCAATGTTTTTTTTCTTTGTTAATTTGTTCTTGAAGATTTTTATCAATTGTCTTATTTTTTAACAATCTTAATTCTAAATCAACCCAAACATTCATGTTAGTAATATGTTCACTAGTTATCTCATGATTTTTAAGTTTAGAGCTTAGATTTTTCCAATCGTTACTTCCTTCATTAGCTAATTGACTAGTGTTATAATTAGAGTTAAATAATTTACAACAAAAACAATATGCTTTATTCATTTTTTTTGAATACACTAACCAATTCCTATCATGTTTCTCCCCATTTGATAATTTTCGAATGTAATGTGCATTAGAAAAATGTCTATTGTTTTCATCTTTAGGGTAGTTTAAATTATTATCTCTAATTGGACCTCTTTCCACCAATAAATCTCGTAATTTTGAATCAATTTTATTCCATTGTCCGGGGTCATAAATATCAATAGGATTAGAATCTAACATTTCTGTCCATCGTACGGGCTCATTGTTCTCATTTTCTATTATTATTTCATTTCTTTCTAGTTCTGCTAAAGAGATTGATTGTTCTATTATTAAATCTTCTTTTTGTAAAATTATTGTATTATTTTCTTTTTTATCATTTGTAACAAATTTATCAAGAGCTCCTTTTGAGACTGTATAAATTCTTCTACTCTCCTCTTTTTTTTTCGTTTTTCATACCCGGATTCGTATTTTCTAGTAGACATATTCAAAATTTAAATACTTACAAAATGAAACAAGCACCCAATGCAATAACTTAATAAGATTATGCTAAAATAACTGTTACTGGAGGAAAAAAAGAAATATAGAACAATATCACCGGAAGAAGAGACTTAAAGAGCCGATTAGCCACAGGAGGAGACTCCAGCGATGCGATTTGAGAGAACCGTTGAAAATCACTGAAACATTAAACACTAAAAATAATTACCAACATGAATGGATTGACAATATAGAATCTCAAAATCAAACAAAATCTTAGTGAACCAGAGTACAGAAACATGCAAAGCTTTAAAGTTGTTAAGAAATAAAGTTCACAAAAATGAGAAGGGCTAAGATTTTTACATAATTACCAAAATAAACAGCTTTAAGGAGATTTAGCAACAGGATCAGCGACGAAGAACATGCCGCGGCAGCGATGATCGAAATTGAGAAAGACGCAGATCGGCAGAGGCTTGAGGGTGAGAGAGAGGAGAGAGAGAGAGAGAGAGTGAGAGAGAGAGAGAGAGAACTCAATTGAAATGAGATCTTGAGAGGGAGAGAGTTACTGTTAGAATTTTGGAGAGAGATCAGGATGACGGTTCCGTTCTCGAGGTGACCTGTTCAATTATGCAGTTATTGGTTTTTTTTTTTTCCCGAATTGCTTTGCCCAGCGCATTCCACATTATCTGCGCGATGACCCGTTCAATTATGCCCAGTACAGATTTTTTTCCCGAAATCCTTCACATTCCAGTCCTCACGCGGCCTTCCACGTTCTGCTCCACATTAAAAGGTCATAAAGTCTTAATAAATATAAAGAAATTTAATTTTTGGGCCCCCTATTGGCCTGGGGCCCCAGGCCAAGGCCTCATTTGCCTAATGGTCTGGCCGGCCCTGAGTCATTGTAACATGATGGTAAAAAAAATTTTTTTTTACAGTGGACAAGAGATCTAGAATTCAAATTGTATTCGTTTTAGATTACAATTTATATGTAAAAAAAAAGGAGAAATTATTTTTTCTCATTGTTATTTTCTGTACTCTTAGACTTTTTATATTTATATTGACCAATAGGGGGGTTGTCCCGTGACTCCTCAGCTCTGCCCAAGAAATAGGATTAGCTCTAATTTCTAGTTTTTTTTTTGTTGTGTGTGTGTGTGTGTGTGGGGAGCGGGGGGGGGGGACATTATAATTTGGGGAGAGAAAGAGAGAGAGAGTGTGTGTGTGTGTCACACCCGCTTTCGAGATCACTGCAACACGCATCCAACACATGAACTCACACCCATGCAATTATAAACACGTGCTGGTATACACCCCGTACACATATTCACTCCACATACATACACGTACACTTTTATACACATAATATACATGCAGTTACAGACAGGCATATATATACACACACACACACACACATACCCATTTCATATACCTACACAGCACCCATGCAAGCAAACATTTATAAACACACAATTTAATTAACACATTAATATAAATACTTCTTACACACATATCAATATTAAACATACTTTCACATTAACATGCGTACAAATCTAATCATGCATGCATGTTTACAACTCACGTAAAACTAACAAGCACACATATTACAATTATTGACACAGAGAAGGAGAGAGTGCACTCATGCATGCCGTGGGGCACGCCGACGGAGGCTCCGACGGTGGCAGAGGAGGCCGCGGAGGATGTCGACGGATAGAAGATCTCGTCGTAAAGGACGCGGGTGCGTTCACGCTCGCCGACGACGATCAACGGCGACACACGGAGAGACGGAAGATGCCATCCCACACACAACATACACATACATTTACACATTATTACATATGTGGCCCAATATTTATTAATGGATATACTTTTAATTCACCACAATAATATGACAAATATGCGCGAGAGGGGAGAGAATTCATAGCCATGGGGAGACTTTCGGTGCACCGACGGAGGCTCCGGTGGAGGCGGAAGAGACCGTGGAGGACGTCAATGGATAGAAGATCTCGCCGGGAAGAGCGCGGGTGCGTTCACGCTCGCCGACGGTGATCGACGGTGACTCACGGAGAGATGAAAAATGGCTCAAAGGGTGCTACTATGAAGTTGAATGAAAAGTTCAATTTGTTGAGATTTCTGTCTCCGTAATCCTTTTGTTTTTTATCTCCTCTATGCTTCTTCTCAGTCTCTTTTTCCCAATTCAGAGTGTACTAATTATGGTTCGCTTAGGAGCGTTCACCGAGTCACTTCAATAATTATGCATGTTATTATATGTGTGCGCAACAAGACAAGATACCCACATGTAACACCCCGCTCCCCGAATACGTACTTAGTTGCGTATTCATATTTTCTGATCGTATTTTTTTTATTTACTTCCTTATTTGTTTTGTATTATGAGTTATTTATATGATCGTTTTGCCTTGGATCTGGATTCGTGAACTCGGAGTCAGCCCTACTCTGAACCGGGGGACCGATCCTAGAGTATTACTCGATTTGGACTTTCTGGTATTCTGATTTGACCGATTTTAGTTTCAAACATCATTTTCTAATATTCTAGATTTTTCGTGATTTTCTGAAATTTTCCTGAATTAAGTTGAAAATCTTCAAAACCGGGGTCGACCAATACCGCGGACCGATTCTCGGATTTTTAATTTACAAATGGAATTGAAATTCTAAAAAAACGGCTTTCCTATAACTTCTTAAAATTTCATTTTCTATCTAAATACTTTTTTTTGAGAATTTCTAAATTTATCGAAATTTCACTGGATTTGGTGTCTGCCAGTATCACTGGTTGATTCTCAGAATTTTATTTTACAATTGAAATTAAATTTCTGAATTCTGCTTTCATATTACTTTTTAGAATTATATTTTCTCCTTTCTGGCATTTTCTGAGATTTTTCAGATTTTATCAAAATCCGGCCGACCCGGTGTAGACCGGTGTCAACGGTTGACTTCAGGATTTTTATTTTGAAAATGAGATTGATATTCTGAAAATTGATTTCACCAAAAAATTTTATATAATATTTATTATTTTTGAGAATTTTTGGAAAGCTTTCCAAACTACTTCATTTTTTGGACTTTTCCGGAGTTTTCGGTGTTTTCCCAGACACCGGAATTTTATCCAGATATTCTACTTTTCTCTTTTTCTCTCTCCTCGCTAGACGCGAGTTTCACCAAACCTGGATTCCACATTTAATGCAGAGATGCTCTCCATACTGCATTTAATGCTTGTCCTGTAAGATCAACTCTGAATCTTATCACCACGTCTTTTTGTCCTTTCTGACAAACGCAAATCTCGCGTTTTTCTCCTGGACGCGGATTTTATCTCCGCGTCCAGTTCATTTTGCCCAAGACGCGGATTTCGTTGCATGGAGACGCAAGTTTATTTGGTGCGTCTTTTTTGTTTTGTAAGGATGGCACATTGGTAATAATTAAACCACTCCTTTATATATATACCCCATTCCTTTCTCTCTCTTTCATTATTTCTTCTTCTCCTTGTTTGTTTCCTGCAAACGGCAGCAGCCAAAGAGCCATCTTGCTCCCTTCTTTGGCCGGCCAATCCCCACCACTCTCCCCTCCATTTCCACCACCAACTCTTCCACCTTTTTCTCCTCCATCTCCTCCACCATTCTAACAACAACAACACTACTCCACCACCTTCTTCTTCCTCTCTTTCCACCAAATAACCTATCTTCTCCACCACCTTCTCCATCATTTTCACCACCACCTACACCATCTTAGCCACCACCAACCACACCAAGTTCTCCTCCTCGGCGAGCTCTTCCATCCTAGCCAACTCGTCGCTCTCCGAACCATCGTTTTCAAAATTCTTAAAATTCAAAATGAACTATACCTGCACCCCACTTGATGAATTAGGCTTGGAGCCTTGGCCGCCTTCTCCGGCCAACTCCGGCCAACTCCGGCCGCCGCCGGTGACCTCCAGCCATCGCCGCTACCACCCCCTTCCCTCCTCTTCTTTCCTTTCCTTTCTTTCCTTCCTTCTTTCTTCATTTTCCTTCCTTCTTTCCTTCTTTCTTTTCTTTCCTTTTTATCCGTGCGTCTCTCAAAACCTGCGTCCCACTCTCCCTCTTTCCCTATCTATCTCTTTCTCTCTGTTGATTGCTGACGCGGATCTCACCCCGCGTCTAAGCAATTCCTTAACGCGAATCTTTGCGTTCTTGACATTTGTATAACGCGGCCTTCGCGTTCCTGTATCGACGCAACGCGGAGCCCATGCCCGCGTCTGTGTCCTTCTCGTGTCAACACGACGCAGAGCTCATGCCCGCGTCTGTGTTCTTCTCGTGTTAATGCGACATGGAATCCACTTTCGCGCCCGCGTTCTTCTCATGTTATAACTTGAACGCGGGTCTCGAACCTCGTGTTTGTGGCATTTACGCGACGCGACTCCCGCGTCTGCGACCTCTACGTCTCACTCTCAAACTCGCGTCTCCCTGTACACTCTCTCTCCGTGGACTTCTCTCTCTAGCTCTCACTTTCTCTCTCCTCTCTCTCATTCTCATTCTCTCTCTTGATTTTCTCCTCTCTCTTTCTATCACTTTCTCTCTAACGCGTTGAAGCGTTGATTTCCTGGATTCTGGAGATCGGGAATTTCACTGTGTTTTCTAAAGATTTAGGCGAGTGTTCTCGCTTTTCTCTTGGCTTTTCCGCTTCGTTGGATCGACTTGGTTGTCTTATATATTTGTATCTAGAACTAACACCTTCTCTGCTGGTACCCTAACCTCCGGGTACAACCTTTGAGGGTTAAAAATCCTCTGGACTTTCTCTATGCTACGCCTGGTAGGCGGACCTAGCGTCAACACTTTATCGCTTACTCCGTTCTAGTGTAATTACCCCGTGAGCATGGCTTCCCCGTGAGCGGTAGTATAGCGTTCATACGCTTGCTGCGTCACGCGTGTCTAGCTACCCTGCGAGCGGTAACCACGCCGAGCGTGATAGCATTTTGTGTTGTACATTAGCTTCGCTCCAGCTTGCTCAGCTCTGCTTGATTGTGCTCAGCTATTACTCTATCACTTGCCAAGTACATGCTTGATATGTTAACACTTGACATGCTTTTACTTGATACCTACCATCTACATGCTAATACTTGACACCTGTCTATATCACTTGTCAACTGTTGTGTCATCACCTGACACCCGACTTGCCACTTGACACTTGCTTCTTATTATGACATGATTTATCACTTGCCTCTTGAAAATACTAATACTTGACCTGTGATTATCACATTTACAGGAATATTATACTTATTATCCTGCATTACATGCAGTGACTTGAATCTTGTACTTGTTATCCTGTATTATATATACTGTAACGCCCCGATCCCAAGGATACGGAGACGTTATGGCGACGTACATACGCGAGGTGAAAACACGCTCACGCGTACGTTAAGCCTCAGTACAGTACAATACCTCCATATAGATATGAGGTCCAGCATGAAATAAGTACAAGAATACCTGCAGAAAGAGGTCAACGATCATAATAGATATGAAAAATGGGGACAAATAAGATAACAGAAATAAATGACTAAGGTACCTATGAATAGGCCAGATGAGGAATCTCCTATGTGACTCCAAGGCACTCTAGGTACGCGGATCTCCAATCTGGGCACGCAAACCCAGGGTCGTCAGAAAGCGACCTAGTGAGTGGTAAAATGAAGGAGGCAGTAATATATATATATAATAGTAATACAAGCACGATACTAATATATATAATATCTAATGTGGGACTAGTGATACCATATAATAAGGATATAATAAGCAGTCGACCTATAAACATGTAAACATTAGAAATATATAAACAGGTCATCTTTTAATACTATCACTACCTAACCGGTTATCATCGGGTCATGTCTCTAGTCGTATCCAGTTTATACAATATAATGCTATCTATCTAGTGGTGACGAGTGTACATGCTAGTGGTGATGTGAACATGCAGATGTGCATATGCTACCTAACCAGTATACGGTGTGGTGAATGATGTATGCAAGGTATACAGACAATAGAATATATGCACATATGCATGAATAGTATGCTACTACAGAAAGTGTAACATGTATCGGGTAAAGTAACAAATAGACATGTAACATGATATCGGATAAATGATCAGGTGCAATAACAAGTACAACTAGACATGTATCAGGCAAAGAACAATAACAAGTAGTAAGCATGTATCAGGCAAGTCATGTTATTTATACAATAGTAGCAATCAGTACCACTTGGTATTTTAATTACTCTCTTCCAGTGTCCCATACCACTGGTAGTTCATACTGGAGCCCGCACTCCAGTCGAACCCATCCGGACATGGCCTACGGGTACCATTATCCAAACGAGAGAGTAACCAAATAACAAATGTTCCCGACGTCACTATTGTGTATACTGTTTTATTATGTTAATTGGAAACCCATGGTCGAAGAGTTCTTATCGGGTGGATGTATCCCGTGCATACCCGGGATCACGGCCTTAAACAAGCCCCTGGCTGCCAGGACCAGGGCCCTCCGCTAAGAGGGGAGCATGAATCAAGTAACAAGAGCTCATGGAGCAATTGGTAGGCAGCCCTCCTACCGTCCCCTGCAGTGGGAAAACAATATGGATCCAGTACATCACCCGATAAGATCTAGTCAACCGTCAAGTCTCCCCCATACCCGAGTTAACTTTAGGATCTGGTATGTCAAATATACAATGTAACAAGTACCATTACAATATGTGATACGGGTAACATGATAACTGGACCAGAGCTCTGTTGATAGCATAGAACAATATAACGGGAATCAGGAACATGATAACAGGATCAATATAACGGGAACAATATAACGGGAAACGGGATCAATAGATGTGGAAGTCCACATATAGCATATCAACAGCTCTCAAGTCCAGTATCGGGAATATCCATATCAATATCAGGATACAATCATATAACATGAATACAGTAACATGGAACAGTAATACATGTAGCATGAACGGGTATCCAACAATATCCATAACGGGCCTCAATCATATAACATGAATACAGTAACATGGCACAATAATACATGTAAGATGTACTGTGATCCATATGACAAGAGTACAGAAACCATACATGCATGTGTAACAGTGATATGTGAACCTGAGACGTGTGTCGAGCATCCATGTAACGATGAGAATAATAATGCGAAATGCAGTACGCCATGCGGTGAGATATTCGTGTATCAGTGGATTATTTATGTGGAGCAAGACTCCGTGTAACATATACGTGTATCACTCGTACCTGTATGCACAGTGATCAGTGTCTCAGATTCTACCATGTCCATTGACCTACAGTACCCGCATAGTGATGATACCAGTGCATAAAATAAGGATGTCTAGCATGCATGTCTCGTAACAGTGTAGTGTCACCGAGTGTCGTGGATCAATATACATGTGACTATAGTTCTCTACTTGTGATCCTATACATGACATAATAGTGTGCATGCTGTTGGTGCCATAGCAGTCTGTGTGTCAGTGGCTGTGCAGGTATGACAACTGTGTCCGGGTTGTCTATGTCAGTCTTTCTTGGTGGTGTTATTATTACATCTCTTCTAATATTATAAGTTATTTCGTTTACAATTAGTTTCCAATAATTACACATTCATACTTAATAGTTACCGTCTTTTATTCAGAATCTATATCTATCAATCAAGTGCATTAAACATGATAAAATATAATTTATAAAAGAAAACACTCACAAACTAGCTACAGGACTGTAGCTCTCGTTCTCACGATCGCAACGGATCCAGAATCGCCTGAATCGGAGTCCGGATGCTCCTGATATCGCTCGAACACCAAAACCGAAATAAAAGGTTAGTTACGCAATAACAGAAATTATTCAGGAGGCTATATGTAATTTTACAGGGGCCTAAAAGTAATTTAAGAATTTACAGGGGCTTAAATGAAAATATACCTTAACGGGTCGGGTTTGGGTGTAAACGGGTCGGGTTTGGGTTAAACCCAAAACCCGAAACCCGTTTGGGTTTCTACCCAATTAGAGCAACGGCAGCAGCAGCCCGCGGCTGCTGCTGCCGCCCGCGCGCCCGCCGGCCGCGCGCTCCGCCGGCGCGGCCGCTCTGCCGGCGCCGGCACCACCCCGGCGCCGCCGGGGGCCCACCCGCAAGAGTGAGAGGGAGAGAAAATAGTGGGGGCTGTTCCCCCCCCCCACCAGCGCCTGGCCGGCGTCGGGCCGGCCTCCCTCGCTGCCGTCTGGCATGGCCGGCCTCCGGCCTGGCCTTCCGGCCTCCGGCGTGCCGCCGGCTTCCATTTGAGAGAGGGAGGAGAGAGTACAGGGGAGAGAGAGATGGGTTATCAGGGAGAGAGAGAAGGGGTTATAGAGAGAGAGAAAGGGGGAGAGAGAAATTGGGAGAGAGAGAGGAGAGAGAGAGATTATGTGAGAGAGAGAGAAAGAGAGAATTTATAGGGAGAGAGAGTGTCGGTGCAAATGGGTTGGCGGTGGGGGAGAACTCGCTGGAAGGAAGAAGAAAGGAGAAGAAAAGGAGGAAAAAAAATAAAAGAATTAAATAAAAATAATATTTTATTATTATTATTATTATATTGGTTCAATATTCGACGATTTCCGAACGGTACCCAAAAATTACAGAAAATAGAAAATAATATCCTGAGACGTAATATGAAAACTATTTGTCGAAACTCAATCCGGTTTGCAAATTAAAAATCCCAGAATGTCTCGCCGATACGGGCGACACCGGTTTAGCCGGATTTTTGTTAAATTCAGAAAAATCCCCAAAATACCCAAACGTATCTCATGTGATTCTAAGACATACGGTGAAAGCCACTTCTCAAAATACAACTCCATTTGTGAAATAAAATCGGAATGCCGATTATCGGTATCGGTCAATACCGACTACGGAGATTTTCCAGAATAACCCAGAAAAATTCCAGAAAATCCTGAAAAATCTAAAATATTAGCAAATAATTTTTGAAGCTGAAATCAGCTCAATCGGACTACCACGGAGATCAAATCAATTTTTGTACACCGTATCGCGTACCAATACTGTGATACGTACACCGGGAATCAGGGAGTTACATATACAATGACCTGAATCTGTAGTACTCATATACTCCTGAACTCCTGATCATGTCTTGCACCTGCTATTCCCGTAAATTGATAATTATATAATAAATCATAAAAAGGAACAACTTGCATCGGGTCGGGGGAAACTTGCGGCTATCAATATATGTTCGTGTTTACAGTGGTACTAGGCATGTTGTGCAACTAAAACTTTCGGTCTGACCTGTGGGCCTCCAGGCGACCGAGGGGAGTGCTGGCTCCCTCCTTCCTGGTACCATCTTGATAAGGGCATTCTATAAGACCCTCCTGATCGCCTTGCGGCAGGTTCCGTCCACCAAGCAACTGAACAATCCTGGGCCGTGGTCCCAGGTATGTACGGGACCCACTGTAAACATTGTTCGTTGATACCCCTGTTGGTTTCCAATAACAATCTTGCTTCACTCAGATGTGGATATATGTGCGCTGGGACGCTAGTTCACATATCTAGACATCAGGGTAAGACGAGTAATAATAATAATAATAATAAAAGATGCCAGCTAAGAATCTGTAGTATACTTTGCCATATTTGATTGTATCGGGTTTTTACTTCGGATTTCTGGTTTTATGATTATTATACTGTACCGGTCCATATCCTGCCTTCTACTTGTATTCTATCCCACTTGTCTCCTGCTCTTATCTGATCATACAATGAGTCTTCCCTATTTGATATCATATGCTGTATATCTACTTGCTCCTGCATGCTTGTGCCTACGACACGGTTTTCATGTTTATGATCCAGATTTATCGATACACGTGTGCTTATTTATGCTCGCCATCTGGCTTTCGCATCACCACTCGCCGGGGAGTTCTGACTCCTCTGGATCCTCATGTCCAAGTTTTGGAGGTTGGAGCGTGTGGATTCTCCCAGTTGTTGATAAGAGTGGCGCAGCGGTAGCGTGGATCTCTAGCAGACCGTTCAGAACCCCATCCTTCCAGGCCCCCCTGTTCAGCTCTAGAGTTCTTCTGCTATGACTCTGAGCCATCTTTTGTACTGTTTATACTTGTACATCCTTTATATTCTCGCATTTGCGCCATATTGGTGATGTAATATTATTGTAATATTTGTCACCTCTGGTGATAACTTTGTAACTGTACTCATGTGTTGGAATGTATAATGCACCACGTGCTTCCGTACTCTGATTCTTTCCTATACTGATGCTTAGCGTATATACGTGAGGGTATTTCTGACCTGCGTATATACGTCGCAGTAATGTCTCCGTACCCGCCGGATCGGGGCGTTACACCACATCTAAAACCTGTAAAATTAAGGATTATAATAATAAAAATTTGCAATACTTATAAAGCAAGCACTGATCTCATACCTATTAAAAAATCAAAACAAGCAAATGCTTTACCAGAAAAAAAAACATACATAATAGCAATTCTAATTAAATTAAATGATAGACATCCAAACTCCAAGCATTAAAGTGAACGGGTCTTGAGAACAGCAATTAGTCAAATAAAGATGCTACCATAACCAAATACATTGAAAGTTTGAAAAACTGTAACAACTCGTTGATTCAATTAGTTAGTTAGCTCTTTATTTCTCAGATTGTCAACTTTGGCAAGTCAAAAATGAGATAAAATCAGTAACTCACCATGAATCAGATCGCATGAACTGGACCGACTTCCAAAAGGGTGACGAAGATGAGATAACATTGGTGTCAACCAAGGAGGAGGGCGGCTGGCAGCAGTCTCCGACACGTTGGGTGTCGACCAGGGAGCGGGAGATGTCCGGCAGGCCAAGGAGGTGGCCGACAGAGCTCGACGACGGCTCGGCGATGGTGGGAGGGCACGGCTAAGGTGGAAGCAAAAAAGAAAGGGAGAATCATGGGGATGCGGCGGCTGTAGGTGAAAAGGGAATGGGAGAAGAAGATTTGTTATTTGATTAGGGATTTGGTTTAGGAGGTGATTAGGATATAAGGATTGGTTAGTTAGAATTTGATAGATGTGATTAAATAATTTTGGTTGCGGGTTTGGATTTAATAGATGCAGGCTAGTGGGTATGGGTGTGGATCAAGGGTATAGAAGAAAAGATGATGATAATAATAATAATAATAATAAATATAAAAATAGTACTAATAATAATTTCAATAACTCTTACTAAAATAATAAATACAATAATAATAACATTAATTTAACAAAATGATTAGCAATAATAATAATAATTAATAACATCAATAATAATACTAATATTAATTAACAACAATTATAATAATTAATAATAACAATTACAATAATAATAGAATTGATAATTAACAACTACCATTACCACTAATACTCATACTAATATTAAAATAAATAAATAAAATAATAATAACACTAATAATAATTAATAAACACCAACAATATTAATAATAATAACATTAATAGTAACTACAATAAATAATAATCATAATGGAAGAATAATAATAGTAATAACTACCACTAATAATATCAATTAAAAATAAGAATAATCATAGAAGTAATAGTAATAAGTAATTAAAATATTGATAAGAAATATTGGTAATTAGATATAAAGCCAAATCACCATTTACAATTTCAAAAACAATTTGCATATTTAATAATAATAATAATAATAATCACAAGAAGAAAAGCAATACATTAAGTTGATTAAATAAAAAAATAATCAGTAAATCAAAATAAATATTTAAAAGAAATAAAAATACAGTATTACTAATTAGGGATATTACAGAGAAAGATAGATCTCTCTCTCTCTCCAAATTATAATGTCAAGCATAGCATAAATGAATGCAAAATTCCTTTAATCAGATAAAGATCATCATTGCACGATAACTGTAAATGAAAGGAAAGGGAACGGTTTCTTGGATCTGGCCCTTTAATATGTGCACCCACGAGCCAACATTTAACTCCCAGAGATGTCAGTTCAATCCCCACATGAACTATAAATTAATACCCTAGTCAGCATGTTTGATTGCAAGGAAGTAAGCAAAAGTAAGAAAATGAGGAAGTATAATTGTTCACTTCTCTATCTATTCAAACATCAGAAAAAGAAAATGAGAAAAATCTTTTTTTCTTTTTTCTTTTCCCTTTTACACAATCACTTCTTCACATTCAGGATGCTACAGTTAATTTTGTGGTCATGTAAATCTCATTTGTAATAAGTTGTAACTCAAAATAGTTAATTTTGTGATCATGTAAATCTCACTAGCATTCTAATTACAATCTAATTTTTATTTTTCTTAATTAATTTTTATTTTAATATCATTTTACGGTCAACTTTGTAGTCAACTTTTCCACTTTCACTTTCACATTACCATTCAAACAACGGAAAACACATAATATTTTTCAAATCATACTTCTCAATAACATCCAAACACCAAAAAACTCACTAACCAATTCTCAAGTTCCAAAGTGAACTATTACTACTTATTCACTTCCTCACTTTCAACCCTAACCAAACAACTCGTAAATAGCATTAACTCACCCCTCCCTCCAAAAGTTAAAGGGGCCTGCTTATTTATTATTTATTTATTTTAATTATTATTAATTGTTATTGTTATTATTTTGCTAATGAATCCTTGCCAATAGCTCTCGAGGATTTGGGTGTTGATTGGTTAGAGAAAATCTTGAGATTTGTTGTTTGGTTGGAGTTGAGCTAATCAAGACTAAACATTTGTTAGATAAGTGTTGATTAATTATGTTAGTTTGTTGGTTGTTAATAATTGAGCTTTCCCTATATTGTAATCAATAAAGTTTGGAATGATCTGTCACAACTGAGTTCAAATATATGTGATGTATTCTTCTGATGCATCTAAATTGTGGTATCTTGAAAGTGATGGGCTGGGCCTTGTGGCCAACATGATGAAAATGAGCCCATAATAGTTTCCATATCTTAAATAGGGTGAGCAATTGATGGTGAGAGGTGTGAGTTCACTAATTGGGTATGTTTGGTGGAGCCTCAATCTAATATTTTGAAATTTTAGAGGTCTTCTGAATTTTGCTTTTTGTGCTTGTGAGAATATTGGTGAGTGAGATGGCATTTGAGTATCCTAGATTTGATTCATTTTCTTCACCAAACAAGAAATTTTGCTCTCTTTGCTTCTCCATGACAACCCTCAATTATTTGTGGAAAGTCAAAATGTGAGAATTCTCCATGAAAAGTCAAATGGATTCCTCATGGTGAACTCACAAGCAAAATGAGAATCACACAAAATGCCAATGAAAATAACAAGTGAAATTAATGCAGATAGTCTACTTGAAAAACTAAATTAGTTGTAATATAATTATATTTGTAGGTAATGTAATCAGTAAAAAACATATATCATATTTATTCCTATATATAGCAACAAATGAAGAGAGAATCAGAAACATAATGTTGAATTTAATTAATTACTAGATAATTTCTAGCAAAATTATCTTATCTTTTGAATTGACGATAATTTTGCAATCATCCATTACACAATTTATTATTAGCCGATATGCTATAATTATTCTGAAAAATTATTTGTAACTATTTATAAAAACTAGTTAATACTATTATATTATCAGTAATATTATTTGTATTTTCTTATACTACATTATACTACAACTCTATAAATTGTGGGTCAAATTAATAATTAGTAATATAATATAGTATAAAAAAATAATACAAATAGCATTAAATTATGTTATAGAAACACATCTCGTGTAGGGATAAAGCCCATCACTCACAAGTTCAAAGGTTATGGGAAACAGAGCAGAATATTTGGGTTGTCCAAAATGTAACAAAAGATGCCCAAAGCTTTAGTTGCTTTTTTGAGGAAAAAATGATGCCAAATCTTTGAGGTGGAAAGAGAGAAAAATGTAAGGGTGGAGTTCCAAAAGAGAGGGAGCATGATATTCCTTTCTTCTTCCTTTCTATGTGAGATGCAATAGTTCAACACCATAGATGGTGATCTTGGATCTCTCAATCAAACATAGAGTTATGAAGAAATGTTTTTGAGTGGCCCTCTTCCTTAAGCTTCAAGATAGTTTTTTAGACCAGCGACCTTTATTTGGGGTGGGGGAGGGAAAAAAAACAATGATTTTTTTATGTGAATGTTAGCACGACAAGCCATACATGAACTTTTATTAGTTTAATGATCAATTTAATATAAATGCAAAAACTGTTCACATAATTAAATGGATTCACATCCATAATTGGCCCTAAGACTTTTATCTCTATTGAGGGCATAGCCATCATTGTGACAGGGTTACTTGGGCTCAAGCCCATCTAGTGAGGCAGAATTTCTATCCAAGTTATTGTTAGGAGTAAAGCCCTAAAAGCCCATTGTGAAGCAACCCAAATAACTTTGCTATTTGTGGCATGTGGCCCGGCCCGTTTCAGAATGCTGGTGTCATTGTTCGTCTCTGTAATCTTGGCCTCAATCTCTCTTAGCTTCGCCCTGAACCTCGTGAATGCATCCAGGGCTTTCTGATCTTCAGTCCACTCAGATGTGTCCCTTTGTCCTCTTAGCCAATAATAAAAAAAAAGGAACAAAATGGTGTCATTGTATACTTCAATTTATATTTGTGTGCTTGTTAGAAAGAATCAGACGACACCAGATATAAGAGGAGGAGGGAAAGAATAAAATATTCTTTCATTTCAACTCTTCTCAATATCTCTCACTTATTCAAATTTTAACCGATAGCATATCCCCATTACATAGTTTGTCTAGTACACATCTTTTTACAAATAATATTAAATGTTGGAATATGAAGAATATATATGTGAATCTTTGAATTGAATTATGGCGAGATCCGTTGATCGAATCAATTGGATGATGGTTGGAGTGTGTTCTCCTTCCATTGGGGACGAACGTGGTATATTCACATGTTCAATTCCGACTTCGAATGAATGAGATATTCAAGTCTAAAGTTTGCCTAATTCAAAGTCAAAATGGGACTAAAGGTAGCTAAAGGCATTTAGTCCCGCATTGGTCATGGGATGAAAGTTTGTAGTGTTTAAATAGAGAAAAATGGAAACAAAGGTCGTGCCCTTTGGGTACTTGGAGTTTTCGCGCGCGATTGGGAGGAAACCATGCCTGCACATGCGCGCGCGCCGCTGCTGGCGGCGGCCGACACACCAAATCTGAATTCTAAAGGAGATCCTCTCTCTCTCTCTCTCTCAGTCTTGAAGTAACTTCCAAAGAGAAGTGGGAAATCAGTAACTCGGTTTCCGAGGCTCACAGAAAATTCAACTATTCTTTAGTAGAATTGTTGTCTGAATCTGAGACTTTCAAAGAAGAATATTCTTCTACAGTGGGTGCTCCTCCAAAAGTAAAGGTAAATATTCTCTCGAAATTTGTCTTAGTCATGCTGCTTTGTGAAGGTACTGCTTAACTACTCCAGTAACCTTGGTACGTCCAGTAGCCTGTTAGCACCGGTGCGGGGGACGTAATTGTCTTAAGGAGATTCGCTTTAAGCGTACCTCACTCCAAGTACTGTATAAGTGAAACCCGGGGGACGTAATTGTCTTAAGGAGATTCGCTTTAAGCGTACCTCACTCCAAGTATTGTATAAGTGAAACCCGTTAGCACCGGTACGGGGACGTAATTGTCTTAAGGAGATTCGCTTTAAGCGTACCTCACTCCAAGTACTGTATAAGTGAATTAATTTCTTTATACAGGGGATATACTGATATTCAGTATATTGTGACTGACTTATACCAGTCCTGATATTAACCGACCTGGCCAATTAGATCGGTGATATTTCAATGATATTGATACCTGATATTAACCGACCTGGCCAATTAGATCGGTGATATTTCAGTGATATTGATTAGTTGTCAGATTGATCCTAAAAACTAACAATCTTAAGACAATTAGCTATATTGAAGTTTCTTACTTCTGTTCTGCTTGAACTTGCAGAAAATGTCTGAGACTAATCAAGATAGCTCAAGCAAGGCACCATACATGCAGATACAAGTTTTGATGCCTACTCTATTTCCTAAATCGAAGCCAGAGAAGCCAGGAAAATTTGATGGCACAGAATTCAAGAGGTGGCAACAGAAGATGCTCTTCTACTTGACCACTCTGCATCTGGTCAAATTCTTGCAAGAAGATCCACCAGAACCCGAAACTGGTCGGGACTCAGTCCTTGCAGTCGATGCATGGACTCAAGGTGGCTTCCTTTGCCGAAACTATATTTTGGATGGACTGGATGACTCTCTTTACAATGTCTACAGTCCTATCACAAAGGCAAAAAAGTTATAGGCTAATCTTGATAAGAAATACAAGACCGAGGATGCCGGTACCAAGAAGTTCGTCGTAGGACGATTTCTGGAGTACAAGATGGTGGATAACAAGACTGTGATCAGTCAGGTGCAAGAGTTCAACTTATCTTGCACGAGATAGAGGCTGAAGGTATGATTCTACCTGAAACTTTTCAGGTTGCTACTATCGTGGAGAAACTCTCACCTGCGTGGAGAGATTTCAAGAACTACCTGAAGCACAAGCGAAAGGAGCTGAAGTTGGAAGATCTCATTGTGAGGCTTCGAATTGAGGAGGACAACCGAAAGTCCGAGAAAAGGAGCAGTAAGAACTCCTATGAAGCCAAAGCCAATGTGATCGAAGACTCAAAGGGGAAAGCGTCTACTTCCAGAGGCTTAAAGCGGAAGAAGACTGCTCAAGGGTACAAAGGCAAGGTCCAAGAAGGTAAGAACATGCGCTTCAAGGGAACCTGCTACATCTGCAACAAAGAAGGGCATAAGGCGAATGAATGTCAGCCGTCTCAAAAAGGAAAAGAAGAACCATCCACAGGCAAATCTGACCGACCATGCGCCGCCAAGCCTTTCAGCTGTGGTGTCAGAAGTGAATCTGACAACCAACAATAAGGATTGGCGGGTAGACACTGAGGCTACTCGGCACATCTGCTCTGAGAAATAATTATTCTCTGAATATCAAAAACTAGAGCAAGATGAGCAACTATTCATGGGAAACTCTGCCGTCTCCAAGGTTGAAGGAAAAGGCAAGGTCATCCTGAAGTGGACATCTGAGAAAGAGCTTACTCTGAACGATGTACTACATGTTCCAGATATCCGCAAGAATCTGATCTCTGGATCAATACTTAGGAAGAAAGGATTTAGAATGGTTTTTGAATCAGATAAATTTGTACTTACTAAGGGTGGGATGTATGTGGGAAAGGGTTATCTTGTTGATGGACTTTTTAAAGCCAATGTTACAGTGGTGGATAAAAAGTCTGTGTATTTGTACCCAAAGCTCATAAATAAAGGAAAATTTTCTGTTTATTTGCTTGAGTCTCCTATTTTATAGCATGCTAGATTAGGGCATGTAAATTACAAGTCTTTAAAGAACTTGTCTAATTTAGGATATATTTCTAAACTCAACTTGAAAGAAATTCACAAGTGTGAGATTTGTGTTGAGGCCAAGTTAGCGAAAAAATTCATTTCACTCAATTGATCGAAATACAAAACCTTTAGGGTTAATTCATAGAGATCTGTGTGACTTGAAGTTTATGCCAGCTAGAGGCGGTAAAAAGTATTTTATTACTTTTATTGATGACTGTACAAGATACTGTTATGTGTATCTTTTAAACAGTAAGGATGAGGCAATGAATATGTTTATAACATATAAAGCCGAAGTTGAGAATCAACTCAACAAGAATATCAAGATTCTAAAATCTGATAGAGGCGGAGAATATGAATCAAATGATTTTAGTGAGTTATGTGCTAAATTTGGTATAATCCATCAAACAACAGCACCATATACTCCTCAGCAAAATGGATTTGCTGAACGGAAGAACAGAACTTTGAAGGAGATGGTCAATTCCATGCTCGTAAGTTCTGGAGCTCTGCAGAACTTGCGGGGGGAAGCTCTGTTAACTGCAAATTATATTCTAAACAGAGTACTTGACAAGAAACTTAGTCTTATACCATTTGAATTATGGCATGGAAGGACACCTTCCTACCATTACCTCAAAATGTGGGGGTGCCTTGCAAAGGTGCTAGCACCATTACCTAAAAAGATGAAGTTGGGAGCAAAAACTATGGACTGCATATTCATAGGCTATACCTTGAATAGTAGTGCCTACAGATTTCTGGTTCATAAATCAGAAATACTAGTTATTCATGTAAACATGATTATCGAATCTAAAGATGCTGTGTTTTTTGAAGATATTTTTTCATATAAAACAGATAAGACTTCTGGGAAAAGAACACATGAGATGGCGTTCAGGGACGAAAGCCCCGAGGAACCGATTGTTAATGCGGAAATTGAATCAAGAAGAAGTCAGAGATCTAGAATCTCAAAATCTTTTGGTCCAGATTTCATAGCATACGCTATTGAAAGCGAGCCTCAAACATTTAAAGAGGCTATGTCTACCCCAGAAGTACAAATGTGGAAAGACGCTATAAATAGCGAAATAGAATCTATACTAAGTAATCATACTTGGGAATTGACAAACTTACCTCCTGGCAGTAAACTAATTGGGTGTAAGTAGATTTTTAAAAGAAAATTAAAACCCGATGGATCTATCGATAAGTACAAGGCTAGATTAGTAGCCAATGGTTATCGACAAAAAGAAGGACTTGACTACTTCGATACTTATTCACCAGTAACAAGAATAACCTCCATTCGGATGTTGATTGCAATTACAGTATTGCATAACTTAGATATCCATCAAATGGATGTCAAGACTGCATTCTCAAATGGTGAATTAAATGAAGAAATATATATGGAGCAACCTGAAGGATTTATAGTCAAGAGCCAAGAACACAAAGTGTGTAAATTGGTAAAATCCTTATACGGTCTAAAGCAGGCTCCAAAAGAATGGCTTGAAAAATTTGATAGTGTCAAGATCAAAGATGGATTCACTATCAATGAATGTGATAAGTGTGTTTACACTAAAATAGTTGGAAATGCATGTATCATTGTTTGTCTTTATGTAGACGACATGTTGATACTTGGGACTAATATTGAAATTATTAAGCCCACTAAAAGAATGTTATCCAACAGTTTTGACATGAAGGATTTGGGGGTTGCTGATGTAATTTTAGGAATTAAAATCACCAGAACACCAGATGGAATCAGTCTATCTCAATCTCACTACGTGGAAAAGATGATAGAAAGATTCAAGGAACATGGGATAAAAGAGAATACAAATCCTTTTCTCCCACACATCCACCTTCATAAGAATACAGGACTAGAATACGCCAGTTGGAGTATTCTCAGATTATCAGAAGTCTAATGTATTTGATGAATTGCATTAGACCCGATATTGCTTACGCTGTAAGCATGTTAAGCAGATACACTAGTAACATTAGTGATGAACATTGGACTGCTCTTCTACGAGTATTGGGTTACGTATCACATACTAAGGAATATGCCTTGAGATATGGACAGTATCCACCTATACTTGAAGGATACAGTGATGCTAATTGGATTGCAGATTCTGAGGAATCAAAATCAACTAGCGGATATGTATTTACTCTAGGAGGAGCAGCGGTATCTTGAAAATCTTCCAAACAAACATATATTGCCCGTTCCACTATGGAATCAGAATTATAGCCTTAGATAAGGCCGGAGAAGAAGCAGAATGGCTTCGACAATTTTTGAAAGATATACCATTATGGCAAAAGCCAGTGCCCGCTATATGCATACACTGCGATAATCAAGCAGCTATATTTAGGGCACAAAATGTTATATACAACGGTAAGTCTAGACATATTCGTCATAGACATAATACTGTGAAGCAGTTGCTCTCAAATGAAATTATCTCTATTGACTTTGTCTTGTCAAAAGATAATTTAGCGGATCCGCTTACTAAAGGTTTAAGTGGAGAGCAAATAAACTGCGCATCGAGGGGAATGGGTCTAAAAGCCTAACCTTACCGAGTCAGCTTAATGGAAACCTCACTTAGCGACTGGAGATCCCACGGACTAAGTTCAAGAGGAAAAACTAGTAACGATTGACTCAGCAAATAAGCACTTGGGAGCTTGACTCCAATCCATTCCTAAGGTGCAAAAGTGCTTTCTACAAGTGGATTAATGATAAACTTAACGCTTTTAATGATGTCTATATCTTGTTACTAAACAAGTGGAGTAGAGTAGACTACTCTTAATAGGACGATCACCTATGTGAGTATAGAGTTGGGTCGGCTCTTTGGGAATTTCTATGGAGGCTGCTATTCCCAAAGATACTCTCTGAAACCAAGAATATCCAGGGCCAAAACGGACACAACCGAGAATAAAAGTTGATTTGGAAAGTCACTGTGTGAAGCTTGTTGACTTGGCTTACACTAACGGCTAACAGTTCAAGACCTAGTTCACTGATTAGCCAGTAAGTCCGATAAAGCTTTCGCTATGGAAGGTTCAAGACCTAGTTCACCTATCCTGATGCAGTTTCTTTTCTAAAGTACCTTTCACAATAGAGTCAGTCTCTTTGTGTGTCAATTCCTTGAATCTCCATTCATTGTGGGGGATTGTTGGAATATGAAGAATATATAAGTGAATCTTTGAATTGAATTATAGCGAGATCCGTTGATCGAATCAATTGGATGATGGTTGGAGTGTGTTCTTCTTTCATTGGGGATGAGTATGGTATATTCACATGTTCAATTCCGACTTCAAATGAATGAGATATTCAAGTCTAAAGTTTGCCTAATTCAAAATCAAAATGGGATTAAATGTAGCTAAAGACATTTAGTCCCACATTGGCCATGGGATGGAAGTTTGTAGTGTTTAAATAGAGAAAAATGGAAACAAAGGGCGTGCCCTTTGGGTACTTGGAGTTTTCGCGCGCGATTGGGAGGAAACCATGCTCGCACATGCGCACGCGCGCCGCCGCTGGCAGCGGCGGCGGCGGCCGGTCGGCCGGTGCCGGTGCCGGTGTCGGGTCGGGCTCAGGCTGGAGACCGGGGCCGGGTCCGGGTTACCTACCCGGTCCGGTTCTTTTTGAATCGGGTCTCACGGGTATGGGTCACGCGGATCATACCCGCTCCGCCTCCGGATCCGAACCGCCAAGCGCAACGACTGTCTGTAAACCGTCGCGGGGGTTGGACGGTTGAAACGAACCGTTGCAACGGTTCAGACCGAACCGTTGCAACTGTTTGTTGGGTTCGGACGGAGATACCCCTCCCGGAGCGCTATAAATAGCGCTCCGTTTTCTCAAATTAAGACACACCAAAACAAAATCTGAATTCTGAAGGAGATCCTCTCTCTCTCTCTCTCTCTCTCTCAGTCTTGAAGTAACTTTCAAAGGGAAGTGGGAAATCAGTAACTCGGTTTCCGAAGCGGCTTCCAAGAGATTCTGCAAATATTTTCTGAAAAAAGCTCAGAAAATTCAACAGATTCTTTAGTAGAATTGTTGTCTGAATTTGGGACTCCAAAGAAGAATATTCTTCTACCTTCCTTCTTCCTCTACAGTGGGTGCTCCTCCAAAGTAAAGGTAAATATTCTCCCAAAATTTGTCTTAGTCCCGCTGCTTCAATAATCCTGTGAAGGTACTGGTTAACTACGGTTCGACCGTACGGTGATTTGATAGTGCTATCCAAATACCGTGAAGGAGTGTTGTATCTTGGGAGACTAGCGTCCAGTAACCTGTTAGCACCGGTGCGGGGGACGTAATTGTCTTAAGGAGATTCGCTTTAAGCGTACCTCACTCCGAGTACTGTATAAGTGAATTAATTTCTTTATACAGGGGATATACTGATATTCAGTATATTGAGAGTGACTTATATCAGTCTAATTGGTGTTTAACTAAGGAAGGTAATTGAAAGGTGGTTCTTTAATTAAGAAACGTTCTATTGAACGGAAAACCTCCCACCTGATATTAACCGACCTGGCCAATTAGATCGGTGATATTTCAGTGATATTGATTAGTTGTCAGATTGATCCTAAAAACTAACATTAAATGCATCTCAAGAAATATTAAATGGCACCTTGATCGTGGACAGACACCTAGATAAATGTGAACAGAAAAAATCTAGGTAATTGAACAATCACCTCTTCTTTGACACATTAAATCAAGTTTATATTTTCAACATGTTCGATATAGATCTCATCTGAAGACACCCAAATGATGGTGGTGAGCAATCGAAACTAAGAAGAAGAAGAAAATGAAGACAGATTTAACATTTTCTGACATGGAAGTTCAAATTTCTAACTCTCTATCAAATTATTCCTGAAAAACAGAAAAAGTGTCCCAGTTCAAGTAATGTAGAGCCATGTTGTCACATAATATTTTAGTTGCACCGCATAATCAAGAGATTACTCCATTCAACCTCAAATGAAAATACTTTTATTCACTTCATAGTAAACCTTTATTACAACCAGAATTCATTGACCAGTAGCTCAACACCTTGAACTAGCAGCAATCTATGGTTAACATGCAAGCAAAACATAGTAGAAACTTGAAGCAAGGAAAATGCAGCAGCAAGCACCCATTGCCGCATTCAAGAAGCAACCCTCATTAGATTGAGACACTGTTGGGAATGCCCTTGGCAGTGAGCCCTGGCTCGCTGGTCGGGAACAACAAGTTGTATGGCATTTGGACAGGCCCGTTGCGGTTCAGAAGGCTTGGGTCTAGGTTCATCTCCGTCATCTTGGCCTCGATCTCTGTCAGCTTCGCTCCGAACCTCTTGAAAGCATCCAGGGTTTTCTGATCTTGAGTCCACTCAGTTGTGTCCCTTTGTCCGAGATAGACCTCATCTGAAGAATGTGTCGACAGTATCTCAATCAAGGCAATTTCCAATATGCATTGCAGCTTGCTTGTGATTGTCTCTAGAAAGACCTTTTCTGGTTCGGTTCTTAGGCGCTCGTAGTCTTCAGAGCCCGATTCAGGCATGAACTTCCGACTGAGGGTTGGACGGTTGGGTAGGTAGCCAGCGTATGGGTACTGTCCAAAGTTGACTGCAGCATGGAGGGCTGATGCCACCCAAATGATGGTGGTGCACGA
Source organism: Agave tequilana (assembly GCA_038442645.1). NCBI lineage: Eukaryota > Viridiplantae > Streptophyta > Magnoliopsida > Asparagales > Asparagaceae > Agave > Agave tequilana. The sequence goes on from JAVJIF010002679.1 coordinate 86,018, forward strand.
CCGGATCAAGTCGGAGACGGTCTGCATTTTTGGCCACCATGGCTCCTCCCTTTTGTCTCCATGTCCTACCTCTCGAATCTCTTTCCACCAAGCTTGGAGCTCAGCATCACCCTGAACTTCTGCATCAGATGGGTAGTAGATGGAACAATACTCAGTGACCCATGTCTCGATTGCTGACCAGATTTTCAGTCCATCAACAGCGTAAGGATAGTCCTTGATAAGGAGACGGATCTTTTCTGGGCTCTCTGGGTCCTGAACTGCCATGCCTCTGTGAGGAAAAAAAGAATATAAAACCCTTCGTCATTAAATATTTTGAGTTTTGATACAATGGTAGAGATTAATCCTTCTCATTCATACATAGTGGCAGTGTTTTAACATGATACGTTGCCATATACCTTTTGAGGAGATCATTCGGGAGGGCTTGCTCTGCAAAGTTCCAACTCTTGTAAATCGCCGAAGACAGTTCCATTGAGTAGTTCACAGGGAAGAAAGTTTGTTCGATGATGCCACCAGCGTTGATGAGGCTCTTACGAGCCAGGGCATTTATGTTCATGGTGTCCCGGTAATGGGGCACAAGAAGCTTGTTGACGGGATGCATTGTGCTGAGATGACGGTTTGTTGCGATGACGAATGGCTCAATCGATGCATGAGTGAGAAGCCTGCAATCAGTTCATGATACCCATCAGCACATTGAGTTAATTTGAATGAGAAAGATTAACCTAACAAGTTGATTTCTTCGAACCAGTGGCTGATAAGCTGGTGAACGCCAGAGTCATTGACCGCAACATAGGCCTTTGCCAGCTGCCAGATTGCACCGTCCACGCCATCTTCAGCGGGGGTGAAAACCTTGCTGACGGCACCACGTTGTTCGCCGTCTGACTGTGGTAAGCTGAGCTCGATCGCCAACGGCTTCAATGTACCATCTTTTCTCAAGAAGAGAAGAGTTCTGGTGGCATATATCTTGTTCTCAGTGTTGGAGTTGATGCGGCTCACATAAGGCATCATGGCATCATGGTAGTCCAATATGAAGAGCCTATTGCTGCTCAGTGCCTGTAGGTGATCAAAATGGTAACAGATTAATATTATGCTTCTTCCAATTTGATCAATTCTACAATTTGCCTTACTTCTTCAACTGTTTGCACTTCCTCAAGGTTGTTCTCAATGTGAGCTGTAGTTATTGTGCTGTTCTGATTGCCATATATTGCAGGATCCAGCTTGCTAGTTGGAGGGAATTCCTGCAAAAAAAAAAAAAAAGAAGAGTATGATCAAGCAAAAACATAAAAATTAGGTACAAATGACATATAGGATCATGGAGGATTAGATTAGATTTAGATTGCCTGAAGTCTACTAATGATGGCAGGGTTCACTCCAGCCAGCATTTCGCGTGCGAATTCTTCATCTGTACACCAAGCATTAACATCGACTACAAGAGAAACAAGAATCATGTTATTAGGTAAACAAAACAAACTAGAAACTACAATCTTCTTCCTTTCTCGGAGTTAAAGATTCCACTGCTGCATAAAAGAAACTACACTGTGAAGAAAGAGAACCTTGAATGACATGAGGCTTGGAGAACTTGAATATCCGCTCCAACTTATTTCTAGTGCTGACCATGTCCCTGAGCATCTTGAAAGGCACATTTTCCATGACTTGGTCGACGAGAGGGACGTTGGGCACGGGCAGACCTTTCTGAAACAATCTCAGTATGTCGTCGAAGGAGCCAAACTCTGTAGGGATCTTATTAGACGGATCAAATATGGCGCAAATAACTGGAACCAGTGATCTCAAGAATCCCTTGAGGAGGTCTATGGTGAAATCATTCTGCTTGAGGTGTCCGAACCTCTCGTCTCGAGGGATGTAGAAGTCACCGTCCCCTCTGCTCTCACTGTTGGGATCTGGCACAACGCAAGGTGTTCGACCTCGTCAATTACTGTCGCTGATCCTATTCGAAACTTCTTGCGAGCTCAGAATTCACTTACTGTACTATTGTGTTACCTGTCTCGGTGGGGGACGGCCTGTGCGGCCCCTGCGAGGGTAAGGGTACGTTTCAGACCCTCCAAGAACGGGACGGGGGTCGGAATTGTCAGGATCACCGAGGTCATTGTAAAATGCGTAGTTGTAGATACGATCCCACTCCTGCATCTCTCGCTCGACATCGTCTCCTCTGAGGTGGAGGAGCTCCTCTTCCCTGTATAATCTCAAAGGCTCTGGTGTGTTTTCTGGAAGATATGTCTACAAATAAAATTTGTCAGAAGTAGATGTGCACGTTCATTTGAGAACACACGATCATATCGGCAACGCACTTACATAATTTGCGAAGAAGATCCTGTCATATGTGTACTTGTTGACATTATAGACCCAGGAGTTGCAATCGAAGTGGATGCGGCCCTTTCCTGGGAAATCTTCGATCGTCAAGCTCTTGAGGAAGAACTCGTCTTGCTGGTTGTTTTTGATGATGATAGCTCCACAGGTTCCCTGACTCTTGTCCCAGTTGAATCTCACCTTGTACACGAATTCTCCCAGTACTATTATCTTTCGCGAGCTTGGGCTGATCTCTTCCAATATGCTGCCTCCCCAATGATTCCCTTGTTCCCATTATCTGTTGCAATACAAAGTGTGTTTGCCATCAGTTTCAAGAATGTAGAGCAAATTAATTGGTTATCCACACCAAAAACATGCAACAAATTAATTATTGTCCAAGTCATATTACGACTTTCATGGAACAAATAAGTCTTTAAAACAAACTTTTGATGTAGACTGTGAGCCAATAATCAAGGCACGATCCAGCTACGCCCAGTCAAGTTAGGATTTGATGACATCATTTTAATTAAGTTTGTTGAGGTTGTGATTTGATGGCATCATTTTAATTGTAGGATTTGATGGCATCATTTTAGTTAAGTTTGTTGAGGTTGTGATTTGATGGCATCATTTTAGTTAAGGTTGTGATTTGATGGCATCATTTTAGCTAAGTTTGTTGAGGTTGTGAAGGCTATTTAAAGGCCAAGTAGCTGTATTTGTTTCACAGTGAATTGGAAAAAAAAAAAAACTGAAGTTTCTTCTCCCCTCAAAAAATTAGTTTACCTCTCGTTCCCAGTTTGTTGCTACCGATCCTTTGCAGGTCTCGGAGCTGCTCGAAACGAACATCTGGTATCAGAGCTGCAAGTTAATGCCCAAATACCTTCGTCTCAATACCATGGCGATGATTTCAGGGTCCTCATCCTCGACCGCACCAGCAACAAAGGAGGGCGGAATCACTCTTCATTACCCAATGCTAACCCCGACAAACTACTCCACCTGGGCCATTAAAATGGAAGTTTTACACGTGAAGTCGGCATTTCTTAATGGAGATCTCAAGGAGGAAGTGTATGTAGCTCAGCCCGAGGGATTCATCATCAAGAATCAAGAGGACAAGGTGTATCGCTTGTCCAAAGCTCTTTACGGCTTACGACAAGCACCAAGGGCTTGGAACCTGTGCCTTGATAACTGCTTGAAGAACCTTGGTTTCAGTAGGTGCACCCAAGAACAAGCAGTCTACACGAGAAGCAATGAAGATGGAGTGCTGATCGTAGGTGTATATGTCGACGACCTCATTGTCACAGGAGCAAGTCCAGCTGCAGTGAGAAGTTACAAGCTACAGATGATGCAAGAATTCGACATGAGCGATCTTGGATTGCTCTCATATTACCTTGGGATCGAGGTAAATCAACAAGCTGATCACATTTCTTTGAAGCAAACAGCCTATGTTAAGAGAGTATTGAAGCAATCCAGGATGGAGGATTGTAACGCAACGAAGTATCCTATGGAGGCTAAGTTGCAGCTCAACAAAGATGAAGGAGGGACACCCATTGATGCAACTCAACACAGGCGTGTCATCGGGTGTCTAAGGTATCTAACTCACACTCGCCCAGACTTGAGTTACTCCATTGGGATTATGAGCAGGTATATGGAGAGGCCGACGACCCTCCACCATCAAGCCGTGAAGCATATTCTCAGGTACTTAATGGAGACACTTGAATATGGGCTCGAGTACAGGAGAGGCCAAGGAGATGCAGAGGTGATTGGCTTCTCCGATAGTAACTTGGCCGGAGATGCAGATGACAGGAAGAGCACGACTGGTATGGCTTTCTATCTGAATCAAAACCTAATCACTTGGACTTCGCAGAAACAAAAGACCGTGGCCCTTTCCTCTTGTGAAGCAGAGTTTATGGCGGCAACAGCCGCAGCTTGTCAAGCACTGTGGCTCAGGAGTTTGGTGAGCAAAGTGACTGGTCATTCATCCGAGCCAGTCACATTGTTCGTCGACAACAAATCAGCGATTGCCCTGATAAAGAACGCTGTATTCCATGATCGGAGCAAGCATATAGATACCCGTTTCTATTTCATACGGGAGTGTGTTGAGAAAGGGCAGATCAAAGTCGAGTTCGTGCGGACTGAAGATCAGAGAGCAGACAGTCTGACGAAGGCACTAGCAAAGCAAAAGTTTGCGGAGATGCAGCAGAAGCTCGGAGTTCTCAAGCTCAATCGTGCCTAGATTAAGGGGGAGACTGTGAGCCAATAATCAAGGCACGATCCAGCTACGCCCAGTCAAGTTTGTTAGAGTTTATTAGCATAATTGTAGGATTTGGTGGCATCATTTTAGTTAAGTTTGTTGAGGTTGTGATTTGATGGCATCATTTTAATTGTAGGATTTGATGGCATCATTTTAGTTAAGTTTGTTGAGGTTGTGATTTGATGACATCATTTTAGTTAAGGTTGTGATTTGATGGCATCATTTTAGCTAAGTTTGTTGAGGTTGTGAAGGCTATTTAAAGGCCAAGTAGCTGTATTTGTTTCACAGTGAATTGGAAAATAAAAAAAAAAAAAAAAAACCTGAAGTTTCTTCTCCCCTCAAAAAATTAGTTTACCTCTCGTTCCCAGTTTGTTGCTACCGATCCTTTGCAGGTCTCGGAGCTGCTCGAAACCAACATAGACTACATGAATCATTTTCTGCTAGTTCTGTTTAAAACTATCTCATTTTTTAGTGGCATATATACTCAACCAAAAGAAAGAGACGATAACTAAATATATATAACCATTTTTCGCGCTTGATATATGAGATTGACCCTCCTATAATATTATATGAAGTTCAAAGAATTTAAAGCTTTGTTTGTCCATTTGAAACCCGACATCTTCTCCACACAAACGAACCGAACCCGTAACAAGTAAAAGATCTCTCATAACATGATCCTGTTCTTTTATGATTAATCTGTGTATCTACAGTTGTGATATTGTGATTTGTGACTTGTTCTATGTCAGGCATGCCAAGAAGGTTAGTTTTTCAGCTCCGCTCATCTCATGTACTAGGCATGTTTGGGTATGTCAACAATAAAATCGGTTCAAATCAGAATATGTGTATATGCCACCGGTGCCCGACTCAAAAGTAAGAGTAAGATTGGATTATGAGAACATTCACGGTCAGTTACAGGACCATACATGGTCATTGTTGAAAAAAATGGGTCATTTTTTCTTTTTGATAAAATTATGTATGTTCCATGCAAGTTTATACCCTTTTATCTTGAGAATATTTCGTTAAGTTATTACTAATGAAATGTCGGAGAGTTTTTACCTCACGGTCTTATCTGGGGGGGGGGGGGGGGGGGGGGCATGAGTCATACATGAGTAACAAAGGGAAGCATCTGAATTTAGAGGGAGGAAGATCTCACTTGGATCACCAACAGTTGCACTAACAAGCTGAACAGAGACACCCCCCGGCACGAAGTCGTGGGTTCCATCGTCAAGGAGATCAGAGACGTCGGCCACAGGCCCTGACCATGACAGTGCAACCTTTCGCATCAGAACCACTTCCCCCTCGACGACGAGGATGGAGGAGCTGCTCGCGGAGGTGTCACCACCATTCATCCTTGAGAACTATAACAAATCAACGAGTATGAGAAGAGAAGAAAAGAAACCGCAGCAGTATTGACAGTAGCAAGCAGTGTGCCCTCTGTGAGACTAGATAGAGGCTATTTATAGCGCTTTATTTTTCTTACTCTCTCTCTGCTGTAATTCATTTCGATTTATTTTCACCAGTTCTAAAATGGTGTTCACGAGATAATCATGGGCATGCATTATTTCATGCCTCTTGCAGAGCCTCGTGACTCCATCTGGTTCTTGGAAGGAAGCAAGATTTCTTCCAATAGTAATCTCGTGAATACGAAGGCAGGAAAATATTTGATTTTTACACGCACTTCTTTGTCTTTATTATTGGATCTGGTTCATGGAAGCCAGCTAGAAAACAGTGCTCGCGAGGTAATCATGGGGACCATGCATTGATAATTTGATGGCTCTCGTCTCGCTTCAGTGTATTCAACAGTAATAACTTGCGGTACGAGAAAAGAAACGAAAGCAAACGACATTTGTTAAGGGTCGTGCAAGTTATTAAAGAGGAGGCGGGTCCATTATTCACAGCTAGCTTACACTTGTCACGTCCACCAGTTCTTTTTTAATTAAACGGCCGACTGATTTGGTTGCAAAGTTATTTCGGGGCCGTTTGTTTCGCGTAACAGTCCGTAAATCGTAAATAACTTACAACCCAGTTACAACTACGGCGTTTGTTTGGACCGTAATTCGTAAAAGGCTTACACAATCCAATTATCACTCACTTGCAACCCAATTACCACTCACTTACAGCCCAGTTACAGTTAATTTTGTGGTCATGCAAATTTGTATTATTTTTTATGTTAATATTAATTTTTTTTAATATTTAGCATTTTTAATATTTATTTGCAATATTAAAACTTTTTAAATCACCAAATAGTTAATTTTGTGGTCAACTTTTTCACTTACGACTTACACATTACGACAACCAAACATCGTAAAACACAATACACTTTTCCACTTACAACTTTATATTACCAACCAAACACCATAAAGCTTACATGCATATACCTCATTTACAACTGTAAAAGACTTTACTAATTACGACTTACGAATTACGGCCAGTTACAACAACCAAACAGGCCCGTTCATGTACTACCATATTTACATTTTGTTGTTGGATGTGCTTTATATTTTAGAGGGAAAACTTGAGTTTCTCTCTCGCTTGGTTTAATTTTACTCCCACATTGAATAGGACGTGAGAGTTTTTACCGTTAGGAGAGGAGGTCATTTTAAGGCCCGGACAAGAGACCGGTCTCTTTCTTTTAGGGCAGTACTTCTGCACGACTACATCACCTCATGTCATCAATTTAATTTTTTTAATTTATTTATATTAATTGCATGCTGAGGGCAAGTATTTAATTTGTTGCATGTTTTTAAATACACCCAACAATCTAGAAGAAAAATAGATTATTTGATAAATTCTTGCAATTGAATTTACGAAATTATTTCATGCAATATAATAACTTACATATCTCATGCTATTTAAGTTGTTCTTGCAATAGAAATCATCTAATTCTTGCCAAAAAATTTCAAAAGCAAATTACCAAAATTTATTTTTCACAAAACTAAATTTTAAGATCTAAATTCTACTACAAGTTTTTACTAAACTTGTTAAAGGATCTTAGTGAAAAAAACACCTAGAGGGGGGGGGGGGGGGTGAATAGGTGTAAGTGCTAATCTAGAAACTAAGTGCGCTAAATGCGGAAGCTTAAACAAATTTTGCAATCACACTTAATACAACCAACAAGTGTAGCCGAATTCTCCGTGAAGGGCTCTGGACTAACTCCTCTTGATTCCCCTAAATATGGGTTGAGGTACTATGTGAAGCTCTTGTGGTTAAGTATAAGTGAGGCACACACAAACAACCAAGCATATAAGATGAATAGGCAATATGAATAATGCAAGGCAACACAAACAATATGAATGATATGAAATGAATGATGCTTTGCACAATATAAAGAGAGAGAGTTAGAGAGACAATGGATCAAACGCAAACATAAAGATATGTTTCGAGGTTCGAGCCCCTAGCTCTACATCCCCGCCTACACCACCGTGTAGGATTTCCAATCCACTATCTCCCACCGAGGGAACCTCCACCGAGGAGGATTTGTTACAACAAAGGGAGTACCGAACTCCTCTCTCAAACACCGCCTCACAACCGAAGGGTAGGCCCGTAGCCAAACAACAACAATCAACACCTCTACCGAAGAGGGTTACAACCACCAAGCTCCACCTCACAATAGAGGGAGCAAACAACAACCAACTCCACCTCTCACTAGAGGGAGCAAACCACAATTCTCAACCTCTACCAAAGAGGGAGCAAACACCAACCCAATACAACAACCTCAACCTCTACCAAAGAGGGAGCAATACAAGAAATCAAGGGTTTACAACAAGTGGTATGTCTCAACCACAAACCTCTTTCCTTTTTCCACAAACAAAGATCCTAAATAGAATAGGATAGAAGATAAGCTCAAATGTGAAAAAAACTAAGTGTTTTGATTAAAGAAATTCTCTTGGGAAAACACCAAAAATGATATAGAAATTTAGATCAAAAACTAATTCCCAAAGCCCTAATTTCTTTAAAATAAACAAAACACTTAAAACAAATAAGATTGATCTTTTGGCACTTAAAACTCTTTTCAAAACTTGTTTAAAACACTGAAGAAGTCAGGAATTTTTAGCTCTAAAAATCTTCTCCAAAACCCAAAGGAATGGGGTTTATATAGGCCAAACAGAAAACTAACCGTTAGGCTGATCTGGCAGCCTGACAGGCTAGCGGTCGGCCGGCCGGCCGACCGCCAACGGTCAAAAATATGACCGTTGGGCCAAACCGGTCGACCGCCCGGCCGACCGAAATAAACAGAGAGCACTGCTCTCAGGTCCGGTCGGCCGCCCGGCCGACCGTCCCTGTGGCTGCCAAACGTGCACAAGCTTGTGCACGTCGGTCGACCTCATGGGTCGACCGGCCTTAGGTACGGTCGACCGTGCGGTCGGCCGACCTGGCCTGTCAGCCACTGTTCTGGGACAGAAACACATGTAAAAAATATTTCTAAAAATCTTTTAAGTCTTGTAAAAATACCCAAAAATAGTTTTATCATTTTGTATTGATATATAAACATGTGATAAAGAGTTTAGCTCAAATATCAATCAATATGAACTATTTTTGTGTTTTATCATTTTTACCAAAAACCAAAACATGTATTTTTATCAAATTTGGATTTTTCAATACATGAATAGGAAAGTCAAAATAAGTTTGTTTAAAAGTTAAGCATGCATGTATAGAATAAAACAACTATACATATATCAATTAAACTTGTTTTGATCAACTATTCATGAAAATCAAAAACCAAACATAAAACGTGTGTGTTGTGCACTTGAGCATATCAACTATACTAAACTTTACAAATGGATCTAAAACACACAAACCTAAACTAGGATACCTAAGTCTTCTTGACGATCTTCAATCTTCAAGCCGACTCGATCCCAAACGTGATCCACTGAGGCAAAGGTATGATCTTTAAGATTTGGCACCGGAATCACCATGAAAAACTTCTAAACTTCTTATTGAAGCTAATCACCAACTAATATCTTGCTAAGGGATCTAAAACTTAAAATCACAAGATTATTAGTAAACATAACTACATGAGTTAATCATCATCAAAACTAGGGTGGAAGGCCTTTGGGCCAACAATCTCCCCCTTTTTGATGATGACAAAACTCATGGAGTTATATATGCATGGATTAAAGTTAAGCTTCAAAGAAGCTCCCCCTTAACTCATGCATAAACAAATAAACATAATAGATATACAATGAAAGCTCTTAAACATGAATGCATACATAGATATGCATAAATAATAAAAGGTTCTAGATACCAATGAAATGTTCAAAAACAAAACATGCTCTAGATACCAATTAAAATTAAACTAAATTAAACTTAATATATGCAAAAACATAACTATACATATATAAATTTTATAAACTCAAAATCTTTCTCCTCCTTTTTGTCAATCATCAACAAAGGGGTAAACAATCAAAACAAAACAAAATTTTCTCACCCTTTTTAATACAAAGAATCAATCATCAATAAAGGGTTAAATGCAAAACTAAATCAATACATTTTCTCCCCCTTTTTGTCTAAAACAAAAACAAAAACAAAACCAAATAGGGGTGACAATCAATTAAGATATCAATTGAAAATACGTCGATGAAGCATTTTGATACCAATTGAAAGTAAACATAGGTCAATCAACAAATGGTATATGCTATATGCATTCATGAAGAGGAAGACGCTAAGTTAACTTCCCTACACATATGCATTATATGAAGAAGGGATGACAAGCCCCAATTCACATAACACATATTATGTAATGCATAAGAGGAGATGTGAAGCTCCCCCTACACACGTGTATCACATAAAGCAGAGATGTCAAGCTCCTCAATACAAGATACACTCAACATGAATCTATATGTAGAAGAGATGTTAAGCTCTCCTTGCATATAGTAAATATAAATCAAAACTTTTGTATTTATTTTTTAAACAAAATTTTGAGATACCAATTTTAAAACATATTCAAATGAACATCTTGATATCAAAAGATAGTATTTTTCTTTTTAAGCCATATAAACAATTTTGATTGTGATATCATATGCTTAAAATAAACATCAAATTTCTAATCATAAAGTGTGGGAGTGAAATTCAAATACCAATTGAAATATGAAAGTCAAATTTTCTCCCCCTTTATGAAATACAAACTAAAACAATGTGTAGGCTTGATACCAATTTAAAAATAATCAATTGAAATAGGATAATCTTTAAGGTTTTCAAGCTTAGCATAAACAAATATATATGTATGAAAATTAGATACCAATTTACATTGATACCATTAGAATTTGAACGCATACATACATAAAAAAATATGAGTATACAATAAGATCAAAATTGATACCAATGAAAGAGTTCAATGATACCAATTGGAACAACAAAATAAGCATGGTATAACTCATATCAAAACGAAGAATACGAACTAGTTAAAATGAAAAGTTTTGTTAACTAGTTTGAAATCCTTCAAGTAAGGAATAAAACAAAATAGTTTTTCATAAAACATGAAATCCACATGATAGTCAACACTCAAGTCAATGAAGCATAAATATGACTCATGAAAGCAAAACATGAGTAAATAAGAAATGTGAGAGTTCAAATACAATGTGAAGAACATAATCATGAAAATATACAATTTAGCTCAATATTCCTTGAAATATGAAAACATGAAAACAAAACTATTTAATCTTCAAGGTATATGTATGTCCTTTATGTAGGCTGTCCAAAAGTTACTGGAGGACAAGCCATTGAGAAGCAAAGTTTCAAGCTCTAGACGCGAGGGACTATCACCTGCGTCTCAGCATCAAGGCGCGTTGGCCCGCGTCTCAGCATCAAGGCGCGTTGGCCCGCGTCTCAGCATCAAGGCGCGTTGGCACTATCACCCGCGTCTTAGCATCAAGGCGCGTCGGCTCGATACCCGCGTCTCAGCATCAAGGTGCGTCGGCCTGACACCCGCGCCTCAGTTGTAACCATCCGGATTACGGGGCCATTCACCGCACAAGTAGCGAGAAGTGGCCCCTCATCGTGGAGCACTTTTAGGGGGCACGATCACCCCCTAAACCTCTATAAATAGCCCCGTCGCTATGAAGAAGGAGGACCTTTTTTTTGGGCGATCAGCATCAAGGTCAAACTTTTGGCAATCAGCAACAAGAGGGCGACACAGAGAGAAAAGAAGCAGATCAACTCTTCAGCAAGTTCGCTGCGTACGAGCTAGCTTTCGCCTACCTTCTCTTCGAGAGTTTTGATAGACAGAGCTGAGTTACTCTTCCTACCGGCCGAAGAGGAGATCCCAGAAGGACGGTCATCTGGTCAACGGAGAACAAGATTCACTTTCCACCGCCACACGAAGAACCCAGCATTAAACAAAAGGGGAATTCAAGATTCAATATTCTCCCTCCCTTGTAACCGGAAGGAACAGTTTTTGTTGTAATCCTTTTCATTTGATTCAAGGAAAACTTTTACCGCAAATTCTCGTCTCTCTCCTTTCCCGGGTCATACAAGAGATGGCGACTCCGCTGGGGACTACTTTCATCACTGACGAACAGATCGTGGCGCAGGATGACGTCCTCCGTAAGGGGAAGATGGTCGAATCACTCGTCGTCGAGTTCGACCAGGCGAAATATGAAGAGTTTCTCTCTTCTGGCTCCAAGAGCCCAAAGACCCGCGTCTGTCGCAGGGTCTCGGAGGGGAATGGCCCCGAAGCCCGACCTGAAGCTCTCTTGGGCGCCGCTGCTGCTGCCCACTGTGCCCAGCAAAGTTCACGTGTCAACGCCTCTCAGAAGGCCCGCGTGATCCCAAGCACAGTTGCTGTTGCGACCAACTCCGGCGCACAGAAAACCCGCGTCAACGTCTCTCAGGAGACCCGCGTGGTTAAACTCCCTGATGTTCAACATCAGGATGTTGTTGGTTTCTCTCCACCTCCTCGACGCAACCGGAATGCTGAGCGTCGACAGAGGAGACGTGCGCGTCAACTGCAAGTTGGAACCGTTGGTTGTCCAACTGAGGCTAGACGCGACGTACAATCTCACGCCTTACCCGCGCCACGTCCAGTACGTGAAATCCGCGTTTGGCGCCCCAAACGCGCGACTCCTCAAGTTGAGTCCTCTGAAGACCAACTTACCAAGCGTCGAGACGAAGCTTCTACGTCTCGTCCAACGCAAGAAGCATGCGCCCACAGGCGTGGGGCCCAGCAGTCCATCCTCTCTCAAGTGTCTCTGCCCAGACGCACCAGGCAGCAACGCGAGATTCGCGTTTCATCTCAGCAGAGACGCCAGACGCGTGTTACACAGCCGCGTCGCGAGAACCGCGTCCCCGATGCCCGCGTTCAGGCTGTACAGCACATGGATGCCTCCCGTCTTTGACGTTGCGAGGCTAATCCTTTCAATCCCCCTACCATGGATTTGAGGGATTACTTGACAAAGAAAAGAAGTGCCAATCAGGTCACTTCGGCATGCTGCTGCCAACGGCTTATCTCCATACTCTCTGGATGCCATTGCGAATCAGGCGTGAACCAGCAGTCTTTGATCAGACAGCCGGCCCTGATTCCCCCGTCAACTAAAAGAAGACGCTCCCACAGAAGGAGAACCTTCTCTGACGTTGAGTACCCGGAGCTCACTGCGACAAGCAGGAGCAAGGGAAAACAACCAGCAGTCAGCTCAGATGAGTCTGACTCCGAACCGGAAGGGGTGTACCGACACACTCGCACCCGGACGGGGGCCATTCCCCCAGTTAACTATAATGCCTTAGCCCACGGCGTTGAAGTGAACGATTCCCACTCCGCTGTAGCTGAATCACGGGCTTCAAACTCTTCCGTCGAGAGGGAGGCTGCCGCCTACATGGTAGGCACTCCTGAGGAGACGGCTAGACGTTTCGAACAGCAAGCCCAGGTCCAAAAGGCACAAATGGACATAATTATGTCTCAGCAGAAATATATTGACTCCCTCAAGCAGATGCTTGAGCAGTTGCTCGAAGAAAGGGAGAGATCCCCTCCTAGAAGGCCAAAGGGCAAAGGGAGAAAGGGAGGAAACTCATCTTCCGAACCTTCTGAAGAGAGACAGCAATCTGCTTCGGATTCGTCCAAACCCTCGTCGCAAATAAAAAGCGACCAAGACCAGGAGAAGACTCATGCTAAGAGGATGAGTCAATTGGAACGACGCCTCGAGGCCCTTGCCAATCGCAAAGACCTCCAAGAAGTAGGAGTGGTCCGGCCCTATCCGGCTGAGTGGGACTTAGTTCCATACCCTCCTAAGTTCAAGGCTCCAACCCTCCAAGCATTCGACAGGAAGGGGTCACCCAATCAGCACATCTACTACTTCAAATCCCAAACCGGGAATGTAGTAGACAATGATGCTATTCTGGCGCGTCTGTTCATCGGCACCCTGAAAGGGTTGGCCTTTGAATGGTTTATGAAGCTCCCAGAAGGTTCTATCAAGAACTGGGGCGATCTAGAGAAGCTGTTCTTAACACGCTTCTTCGAAGATGACTCCGAAGTCACGATGCCCACCCTTTTGGCTACCAAACAGCGGAAAGGGGAGTCCGTCAAATCTTTCGTGGAAAGATTTCAGAACATGGCACTCCGGTGTCCAAGCGGTATGACCCAGGCCACCCTGGTGGAAACATGCCGCCACAATCTCCAAACCTCACTCCTTTCTCAAATAGGAGTTGCTGAAAGCCGCACCTGGAAGCAATTGGTCCAACAAGGTGAACAGGCTGAGGAGATTGTCGCCCGCGTCAGAGCGGAGGAAGGTAAGCCTAGACCGGAAAGGTCGACCAGGCGTGCGCCAGACACATCCCTCCAAACAAAGCGGAAGGATAATTTGGCAACGGAGACCAAATCTCCCGCCAAACCTCAATCAGGCCGGGCGAGTGGCTCTTCAAGTCAGCCTCGCGCCAACAAGCAATATTCCTTCAAAGAGGAACATGTCAATTCGCTCTTTAAACTACTCAACAAGAGCAACCGACTGAAGCTCCCTGAAGCTAGACGCCCAGAGGAAGTCGGCAAAACCGACAACCCCAACTACTGCATGTATCAAAGGATGTTGGGACATCCTACCAAAAGCTGCTACGTCTTCAAGGATGTCCTTCAAGCTCTGATTGACGCGGAAGTGTTAAAGCTCCGACCAGAGCAGAAGAAGGTGACGGCCAATGTGACGTCAGCTCTCCAGTTCGGAAGACAACCCCCAACGCCTGCGGGGGTGGTCCCTATTCCAAGAGGAGAACTGAGAATAGTCAACACATACCCTCACCAGCAGCAAGAGAAAGGCTTGGTACCCGTCCCTACGCCTCAAGGGGAAATCATGTGGGTCCACCCTGACCTTGTCGATGCACGGCAATGGACTATTGTGACCAACAGGAAATCCAAAGGTAAGGCAAAAGCCTCATCTTGCAATGTGGTATGCGCCTCTTCCCGAGAAGCGGAGACTGATATCCCTTCACTGACCGACTCAGAGGAGGAAACGATAGTCTTGGCCGCAGAGCCCAACCAACGACGGGAACTCGTTCAGGACAGCCCTACTTGAAACAATACGGCGAGACGACAGTAGCCCCTCCACAATCAACTGCGGAGCCAGTCAGGCCCTCCACAAAGCCACCTGTGGAGAAGCAGAAGGAGACTCGATTTTCTCGAGCCCTTCAAAAGGGCATTGTGGAAGGATCTACGGCACCTTACCGCTTTAATGTCCTGGCTCAATTGGCCAACATTCCGGCACGCATTATCTTGTATGAACTTCTTAGACTATCAAAGTCTACCAGAGAAGCTCTGCAAGAAGCTCTGGCAAATGCTGAGGTCTTTATGACCCAGGTGCCGAAGGAGGAAGATGTAGAGGATTGTCTCCACACCTCCCCAAATGCTCCCTGCATTACCTTCACAGCAGATGATATGCAGGTTAAAGGGAAGCATGATCGACCCCTGTACTTCACAGGGTATATTGGATCGTCTGAGGTAAACCGCATCCAGGTAGATCCAGGGTCCGCATTGAGCATCATGCCTCGCCGAGTCATGCAACATCTTGGCATTCCTACCCATCGTTTGAGCCCTACCCAAACGACTATCTATGGGTTCAATGCCAACCAGACCCGGCCAATGGGGAAAATCAAGCTCAAGTGTCAGATTGGAAGCCTCAGGTCGGAAGTGACATGCTACATTATCGACGCCGACACTTCCTACAATCTATTGCTGGGACGACCGTGGATTCACCGCAATTCCATCGTTCCATCCACTCTCCACCAGGTCATGAAATACATTGACAGGAGTGGAACAATTCAAACGTTGATAGCCGAGAGGCCTCCGTTTAAAGGGGTCGAAAATTATTTCACTGATTCCCTCCTATATCAGGATCCTGAGGAGTCAAATGAAACCCCGCAACCAGAGGAGCCAGACTCTGGTAATGAGGCTGATATTGAGCCCGAGAAAGAAGAGTGCCTGTGGGAGTTAGAACCACTTGTAACAGGCACTAATAAGCCCAATGTCAATAATACCACCGATGATGTAGGCGGTTGGTATATTAATGAAGATTTAGATTTTGCGTATTTTCCTGTGTGTGCTTCTGATTCAATACCGTCAGACACTAGCACTGATATAGATGACGATCCCTGGTCGGCAGTAGATGCTTTGACATCGTTGCATGTACCAGTGAAGTCGTCCTTCGAGACATACCGAGACAATGGTAATGCGCAAGAATCTATATTCATGGTTCCAGCCAGACGGAAAGGCCAAAAACCAATTCTCTTTGGGCGAATCTCATCTGAGCCAATGCCCCGCGAAGATTCGGAAAGTGAAGAGGAATCCCCTCAGCTCAGTCATTATGAACCAAAAGCGCTCAAAATGATGAAATGCATGGGGTACGATCTAACCAACAGACCCGGGTTGAACTTCGGCAGAGGAAGGAGAACGCTACTCCGATCCTTTGTGCCGAAAGGAAAGGCCCCCGATTATTATCATCGGACGCGCCGGGGGTTGGGCTACGTATCAACTCCGGTCCCATCAGCCTCCGATTCTCAAGAATCGTCGAGCAACGATTACTCTTCAGACACATCATCTTGGGAGTCAGATGTCAGTGTCGGCAACATCTTCAAGGAACTTTCAGTGAACATGGTTTCAACAAGCCACCTGGAAGACGGAGATGAAGAAATGATCCAATCTGATACAGACCCTTGGATCAAACATTTAAATGCTCTTTGGGATACCCGCTTCGAACAACGTGAGCCACCCACAGAAGACAAGGTTGTTCAGATCAACCTAGGAGATGAGGCCAACCCTAAGCCCATCTTCATAAGTGACGGCCTATCACCTTCAGAGAAGAAGGGTCTAATATCTCTTGTACAGGAGTATATAGACGTCTTCGCCTGGAATTATGAAGACATGCCAGGACTTGATCCGCAAGTGGCCATGCACCGCCTCAACATCAATCCGGACGAAAAGCCTGTCAAACAACAGCAGCGACGGTTTCGCCCAGAAATAATGGAGGCAATTCAATCAGAAGTCAGAAAACTTATTGATTCTGGCTTCATCAGGGAAGAACAGCATCCCGACTGGGTAGCCAACATCGTCCCCGTCACCAAGAAGAACGGGAAAATCCAGATCTGCATCGACTTCCGTGATCTAAACGAGGCCTGCCCCAAGGACGAATTCCCATTGCCGATCACAGATGTCATGATTGACAATACTTGTGGATTCGAACGAATGTCCTTCATGGACGGATTCTCAGGATACAATCAAATCAAAATGTATCCTGATGACGAAAAGCACACCTCCTTCAGGACACCCCTAGGAGTGTATTGCTACACCGTCATGCCCTTCGGACTGAAGAATGCAGGGGCAACATATCAAAGGGCCATGAATGCCATTTTCCATCAGCAAATACGCAAAACGGTGGAATGTTATGTTGATGACATCGCGGTAAAAAGCCGCACTAAAGGTGATCACATAGAGGACTTGAAGGTGGTCTTTGACATCATGCGGGCTCACCAATTGAAGATGAATCCCACAAAGTCCTTCCTGGGGGTGGCCAGTGGCAAATTCTTAGGATTTGTTGTAACCTCCACCGGAATCCATTTGGACCCGAAAAAGATCCGCGCTATCCAGGAGATGCAACCCCCGAAAAGCCTCAAGGAGCTCAGAGGATTACAAGGACGATTGGCGTACATCCGCAGGTTCATCTCAAACCTTTCCGGAAGATGCCAACCCTTCGCTAAGCTGATGAAGAAGGGTGTCTCATTCATTTGGGATGACGCTTGCCAACAAGCATTCGAGGAAATCAAGCAATACCTCACCCAACCACCAGTCCTTGCAGCTCCAGTATCCGGAAAGCCGTTTCTGGTGTACGTCCAAGCAATGGATCATTCTTTGGGAGCTCTACTAGCTTAGAATGACGATCAGGGACGTGAGCAAGCAATCTACTATCTAAGTAGAACAATGATCGGAGCCGAACATCGGTATAACCCGATCGAGAAAGAATGTTTGGCACTGGTGTTCGCTATCCAGAAAATGCGACACTATCTGGTAGGCCAAACTATAAATGTCATATCAAAAGTCAACCCTCTGAGGTTACTTATGACTAAACCTTCATCGCTAAATGGCCGACTGGCAAAATGGGCCATGTTGCTCTCCCAAAATGAGATGCATTTTCTGCCACAAAAGGCTATTAAAGGACAAGCGGTGGCAGACTTCTTAGCTGAACACCCAGATCCGAGGGCAGTCAAACTCTACGAGGATCTCCCAGATGAAGTTGCTGAAGTCTGCCTGACTCAGACATCGTTTGAAAGTCAAGTATGGCAACTTTTCTTCGACGGTGCATCAAGAACAAGCCCGAAGGGACACATAGTAGTAGGGGTAGGAGTGATACTCGTCTCCCCACAAAATTATGTGATTCCCCGAGCTGTCTCACTGACCGAGCCTTGTTCCAATAATGTGGCGGAATACAACGCTCTTTTGATTGGGATGCAATTCGTCGATGAGATTGGCGTTAAAAATCTCGAGGCATACGGCGACTCTAAGCTCATCGTCAGCCAAGTTCGCGGGGAGTACGAAGTCAGACATGAAGACTTGGTACCCTATTACAATGCAACTATCCGCATGGCCGAGGGATTTACAAGCTTCTACATCGACCATGTACCGCGCAGGCAAAATGCGCACGCAGATGCACTCGCCTCCCTGGCTGCCTCCTTAGCTCTGCCAGCTGGAGCAATGGAGAAGATATTCGTCTACAGCCACGACCTGTATTGCCCGAGAAATGCTCTCGAGGATTATCAGGAGTCAACGGGAGGTCGTCACCGCGAAGAAGCACTTGAAGCGTCAACCGGTCCAGAACCTAGAGACTGGCGGTTCCCCTACATTGATTTTGTCTTGTATGACATCCTGCCTGAGGACGCCAAAGAAGCGGCTGCCATTCGAAGGAAAGCCCCCAAATTCTATTATAATGCGATTACGCGAACATTGTATCGTCGATCGCATGACAGGATCTTACTCCGGTGCCTCTCACCAAACGAAGCACAAGAGGTATTGAAAGAGGCCCACGACGGTATGTGTGGAGCCCATCAACCTGGCCCAAAACTGGCACATCGACTCCAAAGGTTGGGTTACTATTGGCCTAAGATGATTGTCGATGCCGTCACTTATGCCAAGAAATGTCACGCCTGCCAAGTGCATGGCGACTTTATCCATCAAGCGCCAGGCTATCTCCACTCTACGGCCTCTACCTGGCCATTCGAAATGTGGGGCATGACGTGGTTGGTCCTATCAGCCCGCCATCATCAAAAGGACATCGGTTCATTCTGGCGATAACCGATTACTTCTCCAAATGGGCTGAAGCCATCCCTTTGAAGGAGGTCAAGTCGTCGAACGTGATCAAGTTCGTGAAACATCACGTTATTTACCGTTTCGGCGTACCTCGGCGAATTGTCCATGACAATGGACCCCAGTTCATCAGCCAGGCTTTCCAGAGATTCTGCGCTAAGTTCAGAATCCAGAGTGTGTCCTCAACGGCATACTATCCTGCCGCCAATGGCCTCGCAGAAGCTTTCAACAAGACTATTGGCAAGCTTCTCAAAAAGTTTGTCTCGAAAAGTCAACGAGACTGGGACGACAAACTGGGTGAATGCTTATGGGCCTACCGCACAACTGTGCGAACCCCAACTAAAGCCACGCCGTTTTCTTTGGTATACGGCTGTGAGGCCGTGCTCCCATTAGAAATTCAAATTCCATCTCTACGTGTCGCCTTGACAGCGGAGATGACAACAGAGGAAAGCATCGACAGCGACTCCAAGAGTTGGAGGCCTTAGACGACAAGCGCCTGCAAGCCCAACAGCAAATCGAGCTCTACCAGGCTCGAATCACCAGAGCTTTCAACAAGAAAGTTAAAGTACGAACTTTCAAGAAAGGCGATCTTGTCTTAGCCGTCAGAAGACCCATGGTGATGACGCACAAGACAAAAGGAAAATTCCAACCCAAATGGGAAGGACAATTTGTAGTAGAGTCAGTCTACTCAAATGGATCATATCGCCTCATAACTTCAAATGGCGATACACTCATGATGCCGATCAATGGCAGGTTCCTGAAGAAATACTATCCTTAGATGGTATTCTTCTGCTGATCAAGTTAAAAGTACACCTCTGATCAAAACAAGAAGAGCTTCTTCATTGATACCCAACGCCTCCGACGGCTAAGGATAGAGGAAAATGTTGGCTTAAAAAGCCCAACATAAGTCTTCGACAACTCATCATGCTGAGGGGAATAGCATGGCTAGCCCAACTCAAACGGTAGTTGGTAAAGGCACCTCAAATCCGTTGATAGCTGAGGGTTTGCTAAAAATCCTAAAGTGGACTTGGCTCCACTCCTTCTCCAAAATCCCCTACCAATTCTCATCCACAGAATGGTAGGTCTACAAAATACAACCATTACTAAGTTAACACTATACCTCTGATAATGGAAACTTTTTAATATTCCTTGTTGAGTACAAATTTTGCTTGTCAACTCTACACGGAGTACCAAGTTTTCAAATTTGCCAAGTTAACACTACACCTCTAGCACTTCAAACTTTCACTTGTCAATTTTCACCAATAGAATGACAGGTCCTCAAAGTTGCTCTCATCATGAGACAATCTTTGTCAAGTTAACATCACACCTCTGACAAATTGCTGTTAAAGTTCAACACCACACCTCTAAACAGTGACCAAGTTTCTGCCAGGTTTAATATCACACCTCTGACAGTCACTTTTCTTCAGACTTCCATATCGAAGCTGAAATGGATGATGCTAAGTTAACACCACACCTCTAGCATCCAAGTCATTGCTAAGTTCAATAATACACCTATGGCCATGACTTTCCCTCGGACTTCCTTATCCAAGCCGAGATGACCAATGCTAAGTTCAACATTACACCTCTAGCATTACCCTCACTGTCAAGTTAAACATTACACCTATAACAGTGAACTTCTGAGTTAAGTTAATATCATACCTCTGACTCACGTCCTTGTCAAGTTAACATTACACTTCTGACAAGACCACTTTCAACCCGTTAAGTTAATATCACACCTCTGACGGTAACAAATTTTCCTAGATTCCCCACGAGTCTAGTCCCACTTGTTATTCTCTTCAACAGAATAACAAGTCTACCTAAAAACATTGTTAGGTTAATACTACACCATCAACAGTGTTTCCATCAAATCCCCAGTTGAGTTCAGTCAAGAAAAGTTCACCCTTCCTGGGGGTACCAATTCTGCTTGTCACTTTCTCTTATAAAGTGGCAGGTTCATCAAAATTTTCATCTCTGTCAAGTTAATATTACACCTCTGACAGTATTGTGAGAGTTCCTGAAATAGGATCTTCTCCTACAAAATTTGACTTATTAAAGTTACCATCATAATTTTAACAAAGTCAAAGATTCTTTGCTTCTACGAGTCTAAGATAAAAAGTTCAAGACAATGAAAGAGGCAAAAAGAAAAGTGTCACTTTTATTTATTTCCGAACATATGAAAGTGATACAAAACGCTCTCTTATACAATAAAATGGAGTGTTACAGTAAAAACACTCTCTTATGCAATAAGATTGAGTGTTACAATTAAGGAGTACAAAGAAGTCCCTCTCTCTCTCAGAGGTTGCACTCACTCCTTATAAGCCGCGTCTGATTCCAAGTGCGCGATGTTTTGTGGCTACAATAGAAGCTGCTTACACCACGATGCATGATGTAAACATCGAAAGCGCCCTAGCTGACTAAGCTAAGAGCAATGGTGTTCTTGAGGTCCGGTGGCAGCAGAAAGTCCTGCAACCCTTCGTTCATGAACATCTCTTCCCCCAGCAGACCATCCAGCAGACATGACGAGTCCTTGATGTGACTTCTGGAGTGGGAGAGGAAGAGGATCTTGTCCGCCACCACAACCGCCGGAACCCTCATCGCCGTCATGCATAGCCTGACCATCTCTTGCCAGCAGGCATGAATGGCGAAGCAGATCTGAAGAGACCTTGGCGAGGGTTGGGTCCTCGTCAGAGACGTAATATACTCTCTTATAGGTGACGAGGACCATAATATACTCTCTTATAGGTGAACATCGAACAAGTTCGCCGGCCAAAGCATCCTTCCAGGGGCCCAGCAAACCAGCAAGTCTACCTGCAAGGAATGAAACAAAGGAATCAGAACAATCTGCAACTTAGTATGTTTCAACAGAGAAAAACTAAGTCGCAAATGCAGACTGCAGACGCGGGAATGATCCACGCAGTCAGCCAAGCAGACGCGGGAATGATCCACGCAGTCAGCCAAGCAGACGCGGAATGACCCACGAGGTGAGCCAAACTGCTGCGTCAGCAGAGACAAACGCGAATCAAAACGCGGTCTCATTCTGCGCCCAAGTCGAAAGCACAGACGCCTAAAAGGCACAGACGCCGAAAGTTGCCATCTCCTTGTTGAGTGAACAAGAGTTGCAAGGCTCAGGTCTGAAACCTTTTTTGAATTCGTCTAAGGCAGTAGCCATAAAACGCGCCAAGACAGTGGCTTTGAAACGCAAGCTTTGTGAACAAAATCAGCGCCAAGTAACAAGGATTTCAGCACTCGCGTCCAGAGAGGAAGTTGGCGGCGCAAATTCTAGAAGGAATGCACCAACTCATACTTCATGGGAAAATTCCAGATAATGATGATGCCAAAGTACAGGCCGTGGTAGATTAAAATATCATGGCTAATCGGGACGGCGTACCAACAGAGGCCTCTACCAAGAGTCGGGCTCTCTGCGTCCAAACGCGGACATGAAAGGCGATCAAAGAGACGCTTCCGTTTGAAGAGACCAAACAGAAGCATGAAAGCTCTGGGTCGTCTTCATCCACATAGGCACCTTCACCATGGAGGCAAACCCCTGATAGGGTCCTTGAAGAGAGAAGGCAGAGTCCTTTATAGTACTCGTTCTCAAACAGAGCACAGTCTGAGCAGCCGCTGTTAGAGGAAGAGGGTTAGCCCTATTTATAGGCAGACCCTAATAACTGCTATTAATGGTGCATCAATCGGAACCGTCGCGCACGACTGTCAAAGCCCAATGGAGGACTGACGCGTGGAGCGTCGCTTTGGGAACCGTCGCAGACACCGGTTTCCAACCGCCAGCGCCGGTTTTGCATTAAAGAGCGTTAAAACGCACAAGTCCAATGAAAAATTGACGCGTGGACAACTGCCTTGGAAAACAACGGATGACCCGGTTTCCCAAACGTCAGTGAAGACTTGACGTTCAATCGTCAGTGAAGACTTGACGGTCAAAGATCTCATAAAATCTTTAAGTCAGGCTGCATCAAACGCAGACAGCAAAGTCGCGTCCGGCTGCATTAAACGCAGATGGGAAAGCCGCGTCTAAGAATACGCGTCACCGTTCTCAAATTAAAAGGCATCCACCCGCGCTTTAAAGGAGCGTCCACGTGACTCAAAGTCGCGTCCCTTCAGCAAACAATGCTGCGTCCCTCGCGTCTGCTCTATCTGCGTCCTGCTCAGCAAGACAAATTCGCGTCTCACCCTGTGATTGACGCTGCGTCTCATCAAAAGGACTTAGTGAAATCTAAGTTCCTATTGAATGATGACCGCGTCTCGCTCTATAGATCAATGCCGCGTCTCATCAAGAAGACTTAGAGTCTACGCCGCGTCTCATTGAAAGAACTTAGTCTTGCCTAAGTTCAATATTCACAGCCAGTGATCAGGGAGTTGAATTCATCCACAGCTAAACAAAGAAGATGGAACAAAATTTCAAAAGAAACTTTTATTATATCGAAGATAGTAAAAGTGGATACAAACACTCTAATAGAGTGTCCTCTTCTTTACAAAAAAAAAGGGAGGGAAGAAGGAGAAAAGGTTAAAAGTCTTGATCCGACAAAGAACGAATACGTTCCTTGAGACGATGCATCTCGTGCTGACGTGCCTTCTCAGCCTCCATCATGGCTTGGACCCGCAACTCCTCTTCAGATAAAAAGGGTTTTGCAGCCAGCTGTGCTTGCAAAGATTCCAACCTGGAGGAATGAATGGTCTGGCTTTCTTCAGCCCAAGCCTTCGCAGCTTGTTGCTCCTCCAGCCTCTTCCGGATGGTGACAAGCGTCCTCACATTATCCGCAATCATGGCTTCCGCTTTAGCAATGGCCGACCGAGCATTGGTAATGGCGAGCTCTGCGTTTTGCCGGATGAACTCGGATTCTATTAAATCGTCAGCCAGTTTCTGATATTCAGCTTGGAGACGCTCGAGATTGCGGACCTCTTCAGCAACTTGTGCTTCCACATCCTGTCGCTCTCGTTCCTGGTTGGCTAAGAGCCTAGTCAAGATGACCTGGGCTTCTTGAGAAGAGCTAGCATTGTCCAAAGACTTCAGCTCTTTCAGGTCACTTCCCAATCGCTCCACCAACAGCATACACGACTTAGCAAGCGAGGAGCCTCCAGTTAATTCGATGTTCCCGACCATGTTTCCAAGAAACGTCCGGGCAAAATCAAAAGAGCTACGCCCAGACAGGATAAAATCGATGCACGATCGCATCGCGTCAAGGAACTGCTGCACCGTCTTGCGTGTCAGGAAATCCATGGTATCATCACCCAAGGTACTCCCCGACCCCCTTTCTATCATGGGGAAAGGGGTGCAAGCCGGCTCTTTTTGCGCAAGAGTCGTGCTGACCGTCGATACGTCAAGAGCGAGACTGGCCACTGGCGCTTCCGGAGGTGTTGTCTCTGCAGGAACCTCCACAGCTAATGATGGAGTAGTAAGCGCAACCTCTTCAGAAGCTTCAGCCGAGACCTGAGCTGCGTGGCCTTCTGGAAAGGTACCGACCGTCGGACTCTCCATCTGAGCCCCCTCAGTCCTCTCTGCAAGTTATTGTGACATTAGCCACAAAGGAGAAAAGCGAAACATTTAAAATATCAGAAACTTCCTTACCATCTGGGAGGTCCAGAGACGCCGAATCCTTGGGCAAATCCTGCGGAGTGGAAGTCTCCCTGACTTCAATAGTAACCCCTTCACCCGGCAGAATGGGTTCTTCCCCGGCTTTAGGGGTTGCCTCCTCTTCCGGCAAAGGAGAAGCCTCCCCGGCATCAGTAGTTGCCCTCGCTGGAGTTATCTCGGCAACCAAAGCCGTAGCCCCTTCTGGCTGGGTCAACTCTTGTACCATTTCCTCGATCTGCGAGGAGGGTGCAGCCTCGACATTCTCAGCCAATCCTGCAACATAAAAAAGGAGAATGTTAAAGCCTCCTCTTCAAAATTAAAAAGGGAAATTAGGCCAAAAGGTGAAAAGAGTACCTCCCGCGGGAACAGTCGCCGGCTGCGACACCGTTGATGACTCACCCCCGTACATTTCTTCCTCCGAGATATGGGAGAACTTTCTCGGATCAGGAAAAACGGGTTCATCACCATAGTCAACCACGTCTTCAAACTCGCTTTCCCCTGAGAGTGAGGAAGACGATAGCGCCTCGCGCGAGACTTCTGCAGCCGGAGCCTTGCCACCAATTATCCCAGTGGTAGGACTGGGGTCAACTGCCCGAGGACTGGTAATGAAGACACAAGGCGACCCAGGTTGCTGTACCTCATCTCTCCCTTCATGAGCAAGTAAAGACCCGGGTCGAACTGAAATCCCCGGAATGTCGACATCTCTTCCACTCATGATGTCTATCTGCTCATCCTCGTCAGTGATGGTGGCTCTGTCGACGAGCTCCCCTTCCTCCGCAGACCTACGGTCTCTGCTGCTCGACCTAGGAGGACGGACTAAAGGAATATCCTCTTCAGCTATGTCTTCTTCCCTCGGTACCTCAACGACAGCAGGGATGTCTTCAGAGCGGGAGACTTCGGTTGTCAAGTCTCCCCGAACCTTCTTGGGAGCAGGTTCAGCAGTTGAAGCAGAGCGTTGACGACGCTTGCTCACCACCCCACGAGTCTTTGCTGCTCGTGGCTCCGCCCTTGCTGCTTGCAGCTCCGCCCTTACTGCCCGCGGCTCCCTTCCCGATCTTCTCCCGACCTCCTTCTGGGCCTTCAGGTACTGTTCGGTGAGTTTCGAGGGCTTACCAGACTCTGACCTTGCCTCGAGACTTGCATTGATACTCTCAATACATGAAGACCCCGGAGAAAAGTCCGGTGACTGGTTAACCTGAGAGTACCAGGTGCAGAAGCTGAAACTCATGCGGCACTTGGGCCCCTCGATAGGTAGACGGAAAGTTGCTCCCGTCCCTCCGGCCACACTGTAGTACCAAGCCCGAGCACCTTCGAACAAGTTCCCTTCGAAGGCGAGTCGAGCGTTGGGATTCCCGACGTAGAGTTGATCGTAGCCGAACTGTCGAGCGAAACGATTCGGCATGTACGGCTCGATGGTGCATGAAGTCCCCTGCCGGAAAAGCACATATCCGGGTCGGATATTGATCAACCACCAAAAGGCTCCCGTGGACAACCTCGTGAAGCCATCTGAGCCCGTGGAATCAGTACATAGATCCCCGGAAGATGCACCAGGGATCTCGGGGAAGCAGCGATTGATCTGGTAATTCGCGGGATCTGAAAGTCGCTTCCGGACGTAATATATATAAACGTCACTCCACCTCGAACCCTCCAACCGCTGTACAAAAGGGACGGAACTCTCCCTCCAACGCACCGCCGTCATCAAAGAAGGGCAGTGCATCACGTACCAAGCCAGAAGGTACGTATAAGGCAGCTCGATCCGAGGGTTAGGACGCTTCACCGTCGGATTCCCCTCTGAGTCGACATACGGCTTGCCGTGGGAGTCGGTAGTTTTCGGCGCCTCGCAGAAACTCTTGTTTAGCGCCCGCAACCCACTCTGAATACCAGCCACCATGGCCGGGAGAAGGGCTATAGGGTTGCTATGAGCCAGGAGCACCGCCGGGTACACCACGTCAGCAACAATAACTTCATGTGGCAACGTGGGCACCACACAACGCTTCAGCCACAGCATCAAGAAGCCTGCCAACAGTGCCCTATCGAAGATAGGGGTCCGGGCTTGATGGTGGAAGCTTTCAAAAACCAGGTCAGGGTCGAAACCGTCCTCGTTCGAGACCGTGGTGTAGAAGCCTTCAGAAGCCTGGTCGATCCTGTCTTCAATCTCCCTGTCAGAACTGGGAACCAGTCGGGTTATCAGAGTATCTTTACTATCGATACCATTAAATAAGTAACTGGCCCAAGACAGTTGCTTGACTCCCTGCGACCGCCAGGTGGTTATCTGACCACAAATGTGGAAGTGACACATCACTTCCCAATAAGTCTCATACACCCCAGGAAACTCTTTCTTCAAGTGGTGGAGCTCCTTAGTGGTCGGGACATATTCCTCATATGGGATATCCCCTGTTGATAGCCCCGAGACCTCATGTAGCTCGTGCATTGCAAGGCCCATCTCTCCGACCGGGGTAAAGAACGTCCCCGTCAGCGGATTGTAGCGCTCCAGGATCCCGAAAAAGTTATGAGAGCCTGGTGGGATACCCCACTGTACGGCCCTGACCGCCACGTACAGTCCCACGTGCTGTAGCAGATCCCCAAGATCGGTGAGGACGAAACCTATCATTCTGTCCCACCAGTAGTTCTCCGTGGAATGGACCCACCCGGGCGCACGAAACCCGACCGGATAATCACCCTCCGCTTCCATGAACGCGTTGAGGAAGGTAGTGCCAAGTTGTGGTATCTCTCCCGCCGGAACCTCAGACTTGCGCGACCCAGGGAATAGGCCGAGAACTGACCTGTCATGGCTATCATGACGATGCACTTTATGGGAACCCAAATCGCCGAGGGTAATCTCGGGGACATATCGAGAAATGTCCCATTCCATCTTCCGAGGGACGGACATGTGCTGGAAGTAGGACAGCGGGAACATCCTCTCCATGTCCGGAAGAAAGAATCTTCCACCCTTTATCTGACGGAGCCATTTATAAGTTCCGTCATACACACGATAGCCGCCGTCGTCGATACGATCTCCGAAGAAGAAGGCAGGCTTCTCCAACTTGACGCGAGCATCCGTTGTGAATGCCGCATCGGTCATAAGTACCCGAAGAGTTCTCATGTCAACATTAGAGAGCCTCTCCTTGCGAGCCTGCGACTTGTCAGCAGTCACAGGGGCAGTCCTTCGTAGCACAAAGGTCAAGTCCTGGTCAGCACCACCTACATGTCCAAAGTGGCGCGTCTTGGCGAGTGAGGCAGGAGTATGGGGCACTGCAAAAGGAAAAGACACTTAGTTAGATACTTTATATGCTAAGTGTTCCTAACCCAAACGCGGAAGAAATACTGGACGCAGGAGTTATCAAAACCGCGTCCAGACCTGCAAGTCCGCGTCCAAACGCAGAAGAGATACTGGACGCAGGAGTTATCAAATCCGCGTCCAGACCTGTAAGTCCGCGTCCAAACGCAGAAGAGATACTGGACGCAGGAGTTATCAAATCCGCGTCCAGACCTGCGAAACCGCGTCCAAACGCAGAAGAGATACTGGACGCGGGAATTATTAAATCCGCGTCCAGACCTGCAGGATCCGCGTCTCCACCACATTCTCCTTGATGTCACTTCTGGGGTGCGAAAAGAAGGGAGTTATCCACCTTAACCCTTCCATCACCATAATCGCCAGAAGTTAAGGAGAGTAACTCCCTTCCTTTCACATCCCCAGATGTCTAAGTGCTTGAACTCGGACGCCAGATTCATCAAAATCAGCAGCTGATGAAACAGAACGCAAGGATCAAATCCGCGTTCTGTAAACCAAGTCCGCGTCTGAACTCTTCACAATTAGAAATATTCTAAGTGAAGAATCTGAAGCGCAGGACACAATGGCGCAAGGGTCCAAACCCGCGCCACGGTTATCAACTCAAAGACTGCGTTTGAGACCGCGTCTGAGAATCAAACACGAGTTATATTTTGTGTTAAGGATTCTTAGGATTCTATGAGCCTCTGTTAATGGCGAAATCCATGCCTAAAAGGCATTATACCTGGGAAAGCAGCGTCCTGCGCAGAAGAAGCGCCCCTCCGGGCCTCGTCGACGGTCGCCCGTGAAGAAGATGCGGTTGGCTTGGTCTTGGGTGCCATCTTTAATTCCAGTAAATGGAGATGAATAGTTCAAAAGTCCAGTAATGGAGATGAACAGTTCAAACAGAGGAACAAGAGAACTCTCTTTCTTGAGCAAGTGCGTTCGGAGAAGAAGAGGTATCTCTCTAACTGTGGCTATTTATAGGCACAAGGATTCGCGAAGATACGCGGCGTGTGGCCCGATAAGACGCAACGATACGCGGCGTGTGGCCCGATAGACGCTGCAGCGAGTCACCGCCTGACGCGTGGAACCAAATCATCTTTGAACAGAGAAGATCATGCGCCACGACTCCGCGGCGAGTCATCATTTGACACGTGGCGCGGTTCAGTTAATGAACCGGGAAATCCGCGCGCCAAAAGGTGAAATCCTGCCGGTTCCCCAGGCCAGCTGGCGGCGTAATCATGACACGGCACAGACTCGCACCCGACGGCCATGTCTCTTCGATGAATATGCCCCGTCAGCATCGCCATAAATGCGCCCAGACAATCGCGTCTATATTCAAAAGATGCGTCTCCCCGAAGTTCGCGTCTTCAGCTGAACATCGCGTCTGCCTTATGAAGATCAGTCGCGTCTCCATTGCCAAAGGACGCACCCTACAGAAATCGCGTCTTTACAGCAGTACCATCTCGGCTTTTTGAAAAGAACCTGCGTTCGGCCTCCTGCTTCTGCAAAATCAGTTCAACAGTACACTGACGCAAGCAGACGACCAACCACTCCTGGCTTAAAGCACACTCGTGACAAGACTAAAAGCAATCGGGGAGGTTTAGACTGTGCATCTAGACACTCAACATGATCAACTCTGGTGGTTTCAAAGAGTTTCAACAGTACACTCGCGAAGACCAAAGGATAAGATCGAACCCGGAGCATCAACAGTCCAGTCACGAAGGTGAATTCAGCTAGAATCCAAAGTATTTCGAAATCCGTCCCAGTTAACTGCGGAATATCGAAAACTTTGGAGGGGGTTTTGTAGGCTGTCCAAAAGTTACTGGAGGACAAGCCATTGAGAAGCAAAGTTTCAAGCTCTAGACGCGAGGGACTATCACCTGCGTCTCAGCATCAAGGCGCGTTGGCCCGCGTCTCAGCATCAAGGCGCGTTGGCCCGCGTCTCAGCATCAAGGCGCGTTGGCACTATCACCCGCGTCTTAGCATCAAGGCGCGTCGGCTCGATACCCGCGTCTCAGCATCAAGGTGCGTCGGCCTGACACCCGCGCCTCAGTTGTAACCATCCGGATTACGGGGCCATTCACCGCACAAGTAGCGGGAAGTGGCCCCTCATCGTGGAGCACTTTTAGAGGGCACGATCACCCCCTAAACCTCTATAAATAGCCCCGTCGCTATGAAGAAGGAGGACCTTTTTTTTTGGGGCGATCAGCATCAAGGTCAAACTTTTGGCAATCAGCAACAAGAGGGCGACACAGAGAGAAAAGAAGCAGATCAACTCTTCAGCAAGTTCGCTGCGTACGAGCTAGCTTTCGCCTACCTTCTCTTCGAGAGTTTTGGTAGACAGAGCTGAGTTACTCTTCCTACCGGCCGAAGAGGAGATCCCAGAAGGACGGTCATCTGGTCAACGGAGAACAAGATTCACTTTCCACCGCCACACGAAGAACCCAGCATTAAACAAAGGGGGAATTCAAGATTCAATATTCTCCCTCCCTTGTAACCGGAAGGAACAGTTTTTGTTGTAATCCTTTTCATTTGATTCAAGGAAAACTTTTACCGCAAATTCTCGTCTCTCTCCTTTCCCGGGTCATACACTTTACAAGCTAAAGTATACATACATATCCAAACACAACGAGTCCACAATAGATATATGCATGAAGGCACGTGGCTCAAAAAGGATGTATATGTATAAGAATAGTTTGGACAAGATGGACATATACATGAAGTTTAAACATAAACACATGAAAACATGAAAAACTAAATTTTCATTAAAACAAAATTCCTTTCAAGGTATATGTATGATTTGTCAACGCAAGAAGTATACAGACATATTCCTAAACACAATTTGAGTCCATAATAAAGATTTGCATGAAAAGCAAATGACTCAAAGGGTATACATGTATATCTTAAAGTTTGGCAAAATAAACATATACATGAAATGAAAACTTATACACATAAAACAAACTCAAGAATAGGAATACAAGTTTAAAATGCATGGATCATCAAAACTAGACTATACTAGCACATCTAATGGGAACAAATAGGCATTCAAATTCAAACATATATAGATTTATTTGTTGTCCACTATATGTACAAGTATATACCTAGTTTTAATAAAAACTAACATTTAAACATATATTCAAAAACATGAAGCATAAAAAAACAAGATAAAATCATCATGATAAAGCTAAACATGATTATTATGTAAATTCACATGTAATTAGATTCATAATGTACATGATAGCTAAGCTATGGTGAGAAAACAAAATAATAGACCATATTAAACATGGGTGTCTTAAATTGTTATACATGTATGTCAAGGATCTAATAATCATGGCATTCATAATAATCTATAAACAACAAACATGCTATAAATAATGAACATGGAAAGCATGTAAACAATAATTAGGAGTTAGGAATCGTTACCAACACCTAGAGGCAACTTTCCTTGTCTCCAAAATATGGTGGTCCTCTCCACCAAACGTCCCTTGAAAGTGATGCATCCAAATAGTAATCTTTAGGCACGGAACGCATCCACTCCAAGGTACCACTACTCTCACGTCATGTGAGAGCCCACACCTACATCAAAAATAGGAGGGGTGGTCTTTGGTACCCATATCTTATTGGGTCCATGGGGGTTAGTACCTTCTCTAACCCAAACAAATTTATTTGCTAAATTACAATCATGTATACGATCAAAACAAAATTTAGCAAGGTGGCCCTTACGTCCACAATGTGTACAAGTGTACACATGAGCATACATGGTGTGATGGTGTCTGTGAGGAGCATGTGTATGCGTGGAGGGTGTGCATGAAAAGATGGAACTTGTTTCTTTCGAAACAAAGTTTTCAATCATGTATGGCTCTTGGCACAATGGCTCAAAGTGGAGCCCAAACAATCCATTTTCTTCTTAATTAAATTTATATCATTTTCAATCAAAGAAGAAGAGGTACATGCAATAGGTAGACTAGATGAAGAAGCTACACTAGCATGGCAAACATGTGAATCAATTTTATTTTTCAAAACTTCATTTTTCATTAAACAAATTTCTAAATCTTTAGAAATAGAAGCAATTTTCATTTTTAAAGAAACATTCTCTTTTACAACAAAATCAATTTTTGAAGTTAAAACTTTATTTTTCTTCAAAACTTCATTACAATCATTTTTATTTTTCAACAAATCATTTTCTTTTAATGCAAGTTCAAGTTGAGATTTCAATAAATCCCTATCATTAGAAATCTCCTCTTTCTCTTGCAAAATCATGTTAAGCTTAGAAGACAAATTCTCTTTTTCTTTATTTAAAGCACAAGTCTTCTTTTTCAAAAGGTTGTATTTTTTCAATAATTTTTCACACACAATTGATAGTTCTTCATTCAAGGCATGGGCATCAACATAATCATTTGAAGAACTAGTACAATCATCACTATCTAGTTGAGATTCCGAAAGTACCTCAAGGGAGTCATTCCATTGGACCATCAAACATTGTGACTCGGATTCTCCACTAGACTCCTCCTCTTGGATTTGCACTTGAAGCTTGGAGGTGGTGGTGGTTGTCAACATATTCCACACTGTAAAGGCGGAATCAATATTAAAAACATGTAAAAGATATTCTTTATTTAATGTGCTTCTAATAGCCTCAAGGGCTTGTGCATTGGCCCATATATGCTTGCGGCCACCAAGATAACATCTCTTGGTAGCGGCAAGAAAAACATGCAAACCTAGGGTCTTTAGGTACATGGACATCCTATACTTCCAAACAACAATGTTGGAAGGATCAAAGTTAGGTGGGGTCATGAAGTCCATGGTAAATTATATGAGTGTGCAAGCAAGCAAATGCAAACAATAGATTAGCAAACAAGGGATCTCACTCCTAGGATGTTAAGCCTAAAGTATCAGGAGCGTTGGCTCTGATACCAATTGAAAAAAACACCTAGAGGGGGGTGAATAGGTGTAAGTGCTAATCTAGAAACTAAGTGCGCTAAATGCGGAAGCTTAAACAAATTCTGCAATCACACTTAATACAACCAACAAGTGTAGCCGAAATCCCCGTAAAGGGCTCTGGACTAACTCCTCTTGATTCCCCTAAATATGGGTTGAGGTGCTTTGTGAAGCTCTTGTGGTTAAGTATAAGTGAGGCACACACAAACAACCAAGCATATAAGATGAATAGGCAATATGAATAATGCAAGGCAACACAAACAATATGAATGATATGAAATGAATGATGCTTTGCACAATATAAAGAGAGAGAGTTAGAGAGACAATGGATCAAATGCAAACACAAAGATATGTTTCAAGGTTCGAGCCCCTAGCTCTACATCCCCGCCTACACCACAATGTAGGATTTCCAATCCACTATCTCCCACCGAGGGAACCTCCACCGAGGAGGATTTGTTACAACAAAGGGAGTACCGAACTCCTCTCTCAAACACCGCCTCACAACCGAGGGGTAGGCCCGTAGCCAAACAACAACAACCAACACCTCTACCGAAGAGGATTACAACCACCAAGCTCCACCTCACAATAGAGAGAGCAAACAACAACCAACTCCACCTCTCACTAGAGAGAACAAACCACAATCCTCAACCTCTACCAAAGAGGGAGCAAACACCAACCCAATACAACAACCTCAACCTCTACCAAAGAGGGAGCAATACAAGAAATCAAGGGTTTACAACAAGTGGTATGTCTCAAGCACAAACCTCTTTCTTTTTTCCACAAACAAAGATCCTAAATAGAATAGGATAGAAGATAAGCTCAAGTGTGGAAAAAACTAAGTGTTTTGATCAAAGAAATTCTCTTGGGAAAACACCAAAAATGATATAGAAATTTAGATCAAAAACTAATTCCCAAAACCTTATTTCTTTGAAATAAAAAAAACACTTAAAACAAATAAGATTGATCTTTTGGCACTTAAAACTCTTTTCAAAACTTGTTTAAAACACTGAAGAAGTTAGGAATTTTTAGCTCTAAAAATCTTCTCCAAAAACCCAAAGGAATGGGGTTTATATAGGCCAAACAGAAAACTAGCCGTTAGGCTAATCTGGCAGCCTGACAGGCTAGCGGTCGGCCGGCCGGCCGACCGCCAACGGTCAAAAATATGACCGTTGGGCCAAACCGGTCGACCGCCCGGCCGACCGAAATAAACAGAGAGCACTGCTCTCAGGTCCGGTCGGCCGCCCGGCCGACCGTCCCTGTGGCTGCCAAACGTGCACAAGCTTGTGCACGTCAGTCGACCTCATGGGTCGACCGGCCTTAGGTGCGGTCGACCGTGCGGTCGGCCGACCTGGCCTGTCAACCACTGTTCTGGGACAGAAACACATGTAAAAAAATATTTCTAAAAATCTTTTAAGTCTTGTAAAAATACCCAAAAATAGTTTTATCATTTTGCATTGACATATAAACATGTATAAAGAGTTTAGCTCAAATATCAATCAATATGAACTATTTTTGTGTTTTATCATTTTTACCAAAAACCAAAACATGTATTTTTTATCAAACTTAAATTTTTCAATACATGAATAGGAAAGTCAAAATAAGTTTGTTTAAAAGTTAAGCATGCATGTATAGAATGAAACAACTATACATATATCAATTAAACTTGTTTTGATTAACTATTCATGAAAATCAAAAACCAAACATAAAACGTGTGTGTTGTGCACTTGAGCATATCAACTATACTAAACTTTACAAATGGATCTAAAACACACAAACCTAAACTAGGATATCTAAGTCTTCTTGACGATCATCAATCTTCAAGCCGACTCGATCCCAAACGTGATCCACCGAGTGCAAAGGTATGATCTTTAAGCTTTGGCACCGGAATCACCATGAAAAGCTTCTAAACTCCTTGTTGAAACTAATCACCAACTAATATCTTGCTAAGGGATCTGAAACTTAAAATCACAAGATTATTAGTAAATATAACTACATGAGTTAATCATCATCAAAACTAGGGTGGAAGGCCTTTGGGCCAACACTTAGTTTTCAAGTTTTCATTTATTCTTGAAGACTTTATTAAACCAGTTCATTACAAAAATTATTTATAAGATCTTTCTAAACTATTTAGATTTTTATCTTATCATATTATTGTAAACTCTATTTGTTCTTATTCTTACAAGACCAAATATTTTAATATAAAATCCTAGAAAAATTGTAATAATCTTATCCTTTTCATTACAAAATTTTATTTAATTGTTTCATTACAACATCTTATTTATTTTCTTTACAAAGTAAAATCTTTTACAAAATAATTTAAATTATTTAAATCTTGTCTTATTTAGAAATATATATATATATATATATATAATATATATATATATATATATATTATAAACTCTTATTGCAAGATTTTACATACATGTATCAGTTAATTAACTGCTTCTTGAAATAAACTTTTCTAATTAAAATTGTCTAATTCTTGCTACTTGTTCTAAGAATTATTTGTCTTGAATCTTGCAAGTCAATTGTTATATTATTTCCTGCTAGTTTATTTTAAAATTTAATTGGACTTATTGATTAGAAATTTAGAAGTAATTTAGTTTTCAAATTGAAATAACTTTTTAGAAATTATTATTGATATAATTTCGAATTAGATGAAGAATTATTGTGTGTGCCTTTCATTAATATCTAGTTAAAGAGACCTAATTCAAGGTGTATTCTATTATGCTTCTCAGTTCTCGTTGAAATTCACTAAAGTTAGATTCGAGATTACAAGCTATCGACCCCGAATCCACAGTATGATATTGTCCGATTTTCATTTGTGTTTTATGATATGAGGATTTGTTTGTTCTTTATTATTATTGATTTATTTTATCTTTCTTAAAACTCAAATTTTGGGGGGCTGTTTGATGGGTTTTAATTTTGAAGGAAAACTTGAGTTTCCTTCTCATATAGCTTTGATTTTAGTCCCACATTGAATAGGATATAGGAAGTTGAGTAGTATATATACTAACTCCTCTCATGCTTATTGTTATGAGTGTTGGGCCATGAGCCAACTCCCTATACGCGCGCATACACGCTAAACTGAACATGGTCGAGTTCGGGTGGCGCGCGCCCCTACGACCTGCGGACACGAATGCAGTTCAATTCAGAGATTCTTGAACATGAAAATTTTTGTTTTGTTTTATCCATTAATATTTTTTAAAAATTGATTTAAAAATTCTGTTAAGATTTTCGAGTAGAGTTGGACCCATTCAAAGAGAATCGGATCTGCACGTTACAATAACTCGCACGGTCGCTCGATTCTCTTGGGGCTATTACAAATAAAAAAATCGGCAGGGGATATAAATACCATTATCTCTGTATGCATTTTTTTACAAGAAACAACAAATATGTCTATCTCTTTCTCCTTCAATTTCTTACAAATATTCTGTTCGAAAACTGTGTTCTTCTCATTCGAATTTTGGTGATTTCTCAAAACTGTTTTTTTTCACTTCCGGGCAACGAAACTGTAACGCCCCGATTCCACAGATACGGGGACGTCACTGCGACGTATATACGTAGGTCAGGAGAAGCCCCCACGTATATACACCAAGCATAAGTACAAGCAAGAAATCATCAGAGTGCAACACAAAGCGTGGTATACACAAATATAAGCCAACATAAAGGTACAATACAAAGACATCACAGTATATGATAAACATTACATATAACATATGTCTTTTATCATAACCAGTCCAAAAGTAACATATACAAGAAGAACACAAAAGGGCTCACGAGTAGGATGAAGATCCCGTGAGTCAAAAGGGTCAGGCACAAGGAACTGAAGCTGGGATGCCTGCTCGCTAAGGATGGCTCGATCTACGATGGATGACTCCACTCCGACCTAGCCTCGGAATCTGAATGTGCAAATCCAAGGGGTCAAGACATATAATAATAAATGAAATATAGCCAAGTGGCGAAGAGACAATGAATAGGGTCAGAACACAAGTATAGAATATAAGAACGGACATAACATAATCGTAAAGCCGGAAAATACAGGTAAAACTGATTACGAGCAAAAGTGATTATATACGCTTAAGTCACTGTCCCATGAGACTAGTACATCGAAGGAATAATCCAAACA
Source organism: Agave tequilana (assembly GCA_038442645.1). NCBI lineage: Eukaryota > Viridiplantae > Streptophyta > Magnoliopsida > Asparagales > Asparagaceae > Agave > Agave tequilana. The sequence goes on from JAVJIF010002679.1 coordinate 123,256, forward strand.
AGGAAACCCTCATCTATATACCTCTATCTCATGCCACAGTAATCCAAACATATAGAATCAGAGTTGCAAATCATACTATAATCATAACGAGAATACAAAACAAGAAGACATGAATCATAATGAGAAAGACATAATCCAATAACCGGAATCATCACTGGAATCATGACAAGTAAATAATAGTCATAACAGGAACTAAGGCAGGAATCATAGCTGGTACACATAACGGTAATTATAACAGAGAACATAACTGACATCTATTATTATTATTACTCGCCTAACCCATATATCTAGGTATGTGTTTCGGTATCGATCCCAACTCACATACATCCATATATAAGCTATTCGAGGTTTGTTAACGGAAGTAGATGGAGAACTGATATCACCTCTTATAGTGGCACTCATACACCGGGGACCAGTTTAGTGGCCCAACGGTTCCCACCACCTGGGACCGGTTTGGAGGCCCAAAGTCCCCCTATAGGTAATCGTGTGGGCCCTAAGTCCCACTACAACTTTCCGCCGCATATATCATATCCATCACTATAAGCAAGGTATCATTCCGGCATCCATCACTTCCACCCATACCCCATACAAGTTGTAGCTTATTAAGGATTATCAGTTTACGGGAAAAAGTGAACGTGACAGTATTAGCCCTTCAGATTCAAGAGGTGGCCCCCATGGGTTTCAAGAGGTGGCCCCCACCGTGTGGTGTGGCACTTTGTTCCATGTGGCACTTTACTCTGAGGGAGTGGATTCTAGAGGTGACCCCCATGGGTTTCAAGAGGTGGCCCCCACCGTGTGGTGTGGCACTTTGTTCCATGTGGCACTTAGTTCCATAAAAGCAAGGCAGGGTTCCCGTAAATAAGATAATCATATAGTCATATGTATCATGCTTGGTTTAAGGGATAGCATGACAAGGTGGTGATGTATAGCAAGCAATAAACCATAACAATGAATAGATAGTTGACCGGGTCAATCGGGATATAACAATAGAGTCTAACAAGGTTGTGGCATGACAGTGGGTCAAGTGGTTACATATAAGGTGTTGTGTGATATACATGTGTTAAAAGGAAATAAATAACTGACAAGGCTATAATAAAGTAAGGCGAGTGGAAACATAGAACAACTTAGGGTTCAACGACCTCGAAGGGTCTGCCACGCATGCTATAAAATAAGGAGACAATAATATCACAGCAAGGTAAAATTACAGGAATAAAACAAGTAATTGCAATGGTCATACGTAGGCATGATAAGGTGGTGTGACTGTGGTGATATACTACGAGTTATAGGTTATTTAACATGTCATGGGATGAATATACGCAATAGCAAGTCATGAGGTAATAGGAGGTACATCCATTCAGTTATATGTCCTATAGTGCTAGTATTGAAGTATGAACAAGTAGGAAATAATACACATGTAACAAGTATAGGTACCAAATTTAGAACAGAAATTAACAATGACACACAGCCAGAATTAGTCGACTAGGGGTAAGGGTTAGTCGACTAATAGGGAGCACTAGTCGACTAACAGATGTTCCAGTCGACTAGGTCAGTGATACAGAAAGTTGGGTTTTCTGGTCCAGGATGGATTAGTCGACTAGGCGGATTCAGGAGTCGACTAACATGGGTTTCCAGAGAGTTTACTAGTCGACCAGTATGTTGGGAAAGTCGACTAATACTGCGTTTTCCAGAAAAAACTAAGTTTCAGCTAAGTGTTCTAGTCGACTAGGTCTTAGGGTAAGTCGACTAATAGTGGGGAAAAACAGTGCGCAGGACAGAAATCCTGGAAGTGTGTTTGATGTCTAAATACATGGTTTTGGGTGACCTTTGTGTATGAGAAGTGTAGTTACAAGTGCTCAAAGACTAACACAAGTCTTGGTGAGCAATATGCTTACATGAGAAGGTTAGATTTGAGTATGATGACCTAGAAATAGGATTTTTAGTGTGCAAGTGTACAAGGATCTCTACCCTAATCATATGGAGTGTTAACTAGGTCTTGGTGAGTAAGGTACTCACTTGGATGGGTTGGGTTTGGAGCTTGATTTGAAGATGTTGAAGCTTGGTGTTGCCTTGAGGTTGATGGTTGGAGATGAAGCTCTAGTGAAGCCTTGAAGTCTTGAGATGGATCCTTGAAGCTAGGGTTTTGGAGTTGAGGAAGAGGGAATTTTGGGGGATTTTCTCTTGTGAAGAAATGAGAAAGAATCATGGGGAAGTTTGCAAAAGAATGGGATTTATAGGTTGGGGATTTTGTAAAGGAGATGGCAATTGTGAAGAAAGGAGGGGTTTTGGTGTAAAAGGGAAAGCATGAGGTGTCACCCTCCATGCCACTTGGCCGGCCATGGGGAGGAGAGAGAATGAGTGGGGTTAGGTGAAGGGTGAGTGGGAAATGAGGTGGCAATTTTGGTGGAAATTGGAATTTGCAATAATTGGAAAAATGCCCGAAATTCCAGTATCTCGGAATGATCTGAAAATTTAACCAAAAATCAAGAATAATATATAAAGACCAATAGTGAAATCCGTTCGAAGAAATACCGTATGGTTTTAAAATTAAAAATCCCGGAATCAGTGATTTACCGACTCCGAAAGAATTTCCATAAAATCATAAAATCCTCAGAAAAAGAATATAGATAGAAAATATGATCCCGAGAAATAAAGTCTAAAGAATCATCATGAAATTCCAAACAGTTTGAGAATTAAAAATCCGGGAATCGGTCAGCGGCACTGGCCGACACCGGTTTTGAAGAAATTCAAATTAATCCGAGAAAAATCCAGAAAATCACAGAAAATCTAATATATTGAAAAATAACATTTAAAACTGAAATCGGTCAATTCTACAGGTCAGAAATACCAAATCGAAGAATACACTATGATCGGGTCCTCGGCTCAGACTAGGGCTGACTCCGAGTCCACGAATCCAAATCCAACATAAAATAATCGTGTAAAGAATTCATGATACAGAATAAAATACAGGAAACAAATCGAAAAATACGATCGAAAATCTGAATACGCAACCAAGTACGTATTCCAGGAACGGGGTATTACAATCTACCCACCTTACAAAAAATTGCGTCCTCGCAATTTCATTAAGGGGTAAATTGAACACAAAGGGAACGAAGGCACGAATAAGGCATCATAAAACCAAAACAGGAAATAAGATGAACATAAGGAGCACCAGAATGAACGGTGATAGAATGACAATGGAAGAATATTAAGAAGGATAACCAACTCAAATACAAGATCTGGGGTAGTGGTTACCATGAAATCCTAAGGCTCCTGCTCCGGATACTGATCTTCCCACTCTGCTGCAACACCTGAAGCCTCTGCTGCCATGACGTGAACTTGGCCTCTACCCTGATCTGCTCTAGGCCTCATCCCTCTCTGCTGACGATCATACCGTTGGGGTGGAAATGGAGCTCTTCGATCAACAGGTTCAGGGTTCCTCCTCAGTGGCGGCGCTGGAAGTGCTGGAGCTGGAAGAGCCGGTCTGACTGGTGCCACATGTCCAAACTTCCTGTGTGGGCAATCCCTTAGCATGTGTCTCCCTGACCCACATACTAAACATAATCCCTTGGCCGCTCGGCAATCTCTCTTATAGTGTCCGGGCCTGTGGCAGAAATTGCATGTGATCTGAGGAAGAGGGGTCTGGAATGGTCTCTTCATCATCGGGCCCTGGGTTGCCCTATCCTCATCCTCCTCATCCATCAACTCAAAAGGCCTCTTCCTGGCCTGGTTCTTCGTCTGGTTTGCCTGTTTCTTCTCAAACCCTCGCTCCACCTCTCGAGCGCTGGTGAGAACCTCCGCATATGTCTTCAGATGATGGGGCATTAGGAACATCTGAATGTCCATCTGAAGACCCTGCTGAAACCTGCTTGCTCGCTTCTCCTCATCTGTCACCATATACGGAGCAAAGCGGCTGAGTCTCAGAAATTCCGCGGCATACTCATCCACGGACTTGTTCCCTTGCCGAAGTCTGATGAATTGCTCTTCCATGTCCTTCTGGGCTGTGACAGGGAAGAATCTGCTGTAGAAACTCTTGGAGAAGGCGTCCCAAGTGACAGGCTTCTCCAATTTGGCCTCTTCTGCTAGCCACCAAGTCCTGGCTATATCCTTCAATTGGATCTTGGCAACCTCCACTTGGTTTTCCTCTGGGACACGGGCTGCCTTCAACAAGTCCGATGTGTCCGTTAACCATTGCTCAGCCTCCAAGGGTTTCTCTCCACCCGTGAATATGGCTGGCTGCAGCCTCCTGAAGTCTGATATGTTCCCCGGCCTCTGTCCCTTAGGTGCTGCTATCCCTTGCCGGAGAAGTTCGGTCTGCTGCTGTTGGTTCTCCACCTGCTGTTGCTGGTTTTCCACCACCATCTGGATAACCCTCAATATATCCACATTCTCTCCCGCTGCTCCATTCGATGCTGGTCCGGAGTTGCTGCGACCCGATCTCCTCTCCATCGATACTAGGTATGGATAGACTGGAAGGAGCTGGAAAATGGAATGGAAGGATTTCAGGATATGAAGGATAGAATCAAGAAGGACCAAATGTAGAATCAAGAAGGACTAGATGACTTTGTACATTGATGTTGGCATCCGCAAATTACTAGAATTTGCTACTTGTTGTACTATGGAGGTAAGAGCCTAAGCTGAACCTAGGCTCTGATACCAACCTGTAACGCCCCGATTCCACAGATACGGGGACGTCACTGCGACGTATATACGTAGGTCAGGAGAAGCCCCCACGTATATACACCAAGCATAAGTACAAGCAAGAAATCATCAGAGTGCAACACAAAGCGTGGTATACACAAATATAAGCCAACATAAAGGTACAATACAAAGTCATCACAGTATATGATAAACATTACATATAACATATGTCTTTTATCATAACCAGTCCAAAAGTAACATATACAAGAAGAACACAAAAGGGCTCACGAGTAGGATGAAGATCCCGTGAGTCAAAAGGGTCAGGCACAAGGAACTGAAGCTGGGATGCCTGCTCGCTAAGGATGGCTCGATCTACGATGGATGACTCCACTCCGACCTAGCCTCGGAATCTGAATGTGCAAATCCAAGGGGTCAAGACATATAATAATAAATGAAATATAGCCAAGTGGCGAAGAGACAATGAATAGGGTCAGAACACAAGTATAGAATATAAGAACGGACATAACATAATCGTAAAGCCGGAAAATACAGGTAAAACTGATTACGAGCAAAAGTGATTATATACGCTTAAGTCACTGTCCCATGAGACTAGTACATCGAAGGAATAATCCAAACAAGGAAACCCTCATCTATATACCTCTATCTCATGCCACAGTAATCCAAACATATAGAATCAGAGTTGCAAATCATACTATAATCATAACGAGAATACAAAACAAGAAGACATGAATCATAATGAGAAAGACATAATCCAATAACCGGAATCATCACTGGAATCACGACAAGTAAATAATAGTCATAACAGGAACTAAGGCAGGAATCATAGCTGGTACACATAACGGTAATTATAACAGAGAACATAACTGACATCTATTATTATTATTACTCGCCTAACCCATATATCTAGGTATGTGTTTCGGTATCGATCCCAACTCACATACATCCATATATAAGCTATTCGAGGTTTGTTAACGGAAGTAGATGGAGAACTGATATCACCTCTTATAGTGGCACTCATACACCGGGGACCAGTTTAGTGGCCCAACGGTTCCCACCACCTGGGACCGGTTTGGAGGCCCAAAGTCCCCTATAGGTAATCGTGTGGGCCCTAAGTCCCACTATAACTTTCCGCCGCATATATCATATCCATCACTATAAGCAAGGTATCATTCCGGCATCCATCACTTCCACCCATACCCCATACAAGTTGTAGCTTATTAAGGATTATCAGTTTACGGGAAAAAGTGAACGTGACAGTATTAGCCCTTCAGATTCAAGAGGTGGCCCCCATGGGTTTCAAGAGGTGGCCCCCACCGTGTGGTGTGGCACTTTGTTCCATGTGGCACTTTACTCTGAGGGAGTGGATTCTAGAGGTGACCCCCATGGGTTTCAAGAGGTGGCCCCCACCGTGTGGTGTGGCACTTTGTTCCATGTGGCACTTAGTTCCATAAAAGCAAGGCAGGGTTCCCGTAAATAAGATAATCATATAGTCATATGTATCATGCTTGGTTTAAGGGATAGCATGACAAGGTGGTGATGTATAGCAAGCAATAAACCATAACAATGAATAGATAGTTGACCGGGTCAATCGGGACATAACAATAGAGTCTAACAAGGTTGTGGCATGACAGTGGGTCAAGTGGTTACATATAAGGTGTTGTGTGATATACATGTGTTAAAAGGAAATAAATAACTGACAAGGCTATAATAAAGTAAGGCGAGTGGAAACATAGAACAACTTAGGGTTCAACGACCTCGAAGGGTCTGCCACGCATGCTATAAAATAAGGAGACAATAATATCACAGCAAGGTAAAATTACAGGAATAAAACAAGTAATTGCAATGGTCATACGTAGGCATGATAAGGTGGTGTGACTGTGGTGATATACTACGAGTTATAGGTTATTTAACATGTCATGGGATGAATATACGCAATAGCAAGTCATGAGGTAATAGGAGGTACATCCATTCAGTTATATGTCCTATAGTGCTAGTATTGAAGTATGAACAAGTAGGAAATAATACACATGTAACAAGTATAGGTACCAAATTTAGAACAGAAATTAACTATGACACACAGCCAGAATTAGTCGACTAGGGGTAAGGGTTAGTCGACTAATAGGGAGCACTAGTCGACTAACAGATGTTCCAGTCGACTAGGTCAGTGATACAGAAAGTTGGGTTTTCTGGTCCAGGATGGATTAGTCGACTAGGCGGATTCAGGAGTCGACTAACATGGGTTTCCAGAGAGTTTACTAGTCGACCAGTATGTTGGGAAAGTCGACTAATACTGCGTTTTCCAGAAAAAACTAAGTTTCAGCTAAGTGTTCTAGTCGACTAGGTCTTAGGGTAAGTCGACTAATAGTGGGGAAAAACAGTGCGCAGGACAGAAATCCTGGAAGTGTGTTTGATGTCTAAATACATGGTTTTGGGTGACCTTTGTGTATGAGAAGTGTAGTTACAAGTGCTCAAAGACTAACACAAGTCTTGGTGAGCAATATGCTTACATGAGAAGGTTAGATTTGAGTATGATGACCTAGAAATAGGATTTTTAGTGTGCAAGTGTACAAGGATCTCTACCCTAATCATATGGAGTGTTAACTAGGTCTTGGTGAGTAAGGTACTCACTTGGATGGGTTGGGTTTGGAGCTTGATTTGAAGATGTTGAAGCTTGGTGTTGCCTTGAGGTTGATGGTTGGAGATGAAGCTCTAGTGAAGCCTTGAAGTCTTGAGATGGATCCTTGAAGCTAGGGTTTTGGGGTTGAGGAAGAGGGAATTTTGGGGGATTTTCTCTTGTGAAGAAATGAGAAAGAATCATGGGGAAGTTTGCAAAAGAATGGGATTTATAGGTTGGGGATTTTGTAAAGGAGATGGCAATTGTGAAGAAAGGAGGGGTTTTGGTGTAAAAGGGAAAGCATGAGGTGTCACCCTCCATGCCACTTGGCCGGCCATGGGGAGGAGAGAGAATGAGTGGGGTTAGGTGAAGGGTGAGTGGGAAATGAGGTGGCAATTTTGGTGGAAATTGGAATTTGCAATAATTGGAAAAATGCCCGAAATTCCAGTATCTCGGAATGATCTGAAAATTTAACCAAAAATCAAGAATAATATATAAAGACCAATAGTGAAATCCGTTCGAAGAAATACCGTATGGTTTTAAAATTAAAAATCCCGGAATCAGTGATTTACCGACTCCGAAAGAATTTCCATAAAATCATAAAATCCTCAGAAAAAGAATATAGATAGAAAATATGATCCCGAGAAATAAAGTCTAAAGAATCATCATGAAATTCCAAACAGTTTGAGAATTAAAAATCCGGGAATCGGTCAGCGGTACTGGCCGACACCGGTTTTGAAGAAATTCAAATTAATCCGAGAAAAATCCAGAAAATCACAGAAAATCTAATATATTGAAAAATAACATTTAAAACTGAAATCGGTCAATTCTACAGGTCAGAAATACCAAATCGAAGAATACACTATGATCGGGTCCTCGGCTCAGACTAGGGCTGACTCCGAGTCCACGAATCCAAATCCAACATAAAATAATCGTGTAAAGAATTCATGATACAGAATAAAATACAGGAAACAAATCGAAAAATACGATCGAAAATCTGAATACGCAACCAAGTACGTATTCCAGGAACGGGGTATTACAGAAACTCCTTCTGAGCAGAGGCCTAACTCATCGTTTTGAGTTGGGTGCTGGTAAACTACTGAGAGAGTTTTTACCACTTGGAGAGGAAGACGTTTTAAGTCCGGACGAGGAACTGGCAATCTTTCTTTTAGGGCAGTGTTTCTGCATGACTACGCCAACCGAGACCAGCGATTTAATTTTTTTTCTTTTAATTCTTTTATATTAGTTACATGCTTAGATCAAGTATTTAATTTGTTGCATGTTTTTTAAATACACCAATACATTTGCCTTTTATCAAATTCCTCTTTAACCGCTAACCTAGATTCGGGATACTAAATACCAACTATTTCTACTTTAGCTCAAATCCAATATCAATAATCTCCACCTCAACTACAATGCTCAAGTGAATTTTAGGCACTAAATCTCAGTTATCTCCTATCAAATCTTTTTTTTTAATCCACATGTAATCTAAACGGGCTCGAGTTGGGTCCTTCGCGCGAAGGGGCGTGATGATCCTTCGCGCTGTGGGCCGTCCACTACAACTGTTGGACAACTCGGAGTGGGAGAGAGAAAAGAAAACGTGTTTGTGGTGGGGCACACAAAACATTTTTATTTTTCTCTCTCTCCCTCTCTCCACTTTGGGCTGTCCATCAACTGTGATGGACGATCCACCGTGAGAAGGACCATCACCTGATCCTTCGCGCATTGGAGCCCACCCGACCCAAAATCTAAACTTCACCTAAAAGTTCTAGGAATCATCACCTTGGTTCTAAGTCAAGCAGATTTTTTTTCTTTTGACTACATGTATTTCAATCTTTACCATGTTATTTTTTCAACAAGTAAAGCCTAGATCATCTTAGCTCTGATACCAACTTGTCATGATAATGTGCCCACTAAAATGAAAGAAGTTACAAATATGCCGAGAAAATCCAAATTGTAGGGTGCATTTTGGGTCTGTTTGGTTGTCGTAATTGGCCGTAATTCGTAAGTTGTAATTGGTAAAGTCTTTTACAATTGTAAATGAGTTACATGCATGTAAACTTTATGGTGTTTGGTTGGTAATATAAAGTTGTAAGTGAAAAAGTGTATTGTGCTTTACGGTGTTTGGTTGTCGTAATGTGTAAGTCGTAAGTGAAAAAGTTGATCACAAAATTAACTATTTTGTAATTTAAAAAGTTTTAATATTGCAAATAAATATTAAAAATGTTAAATATTAAAAAAATTTAATATTAACATAAAAAAATAATATAAATTTGCATGACCACAAAATTAACTATAACTGAGCTGTAATTGAGTGGTAATTGGGTTGCAAGTGAGGGATAATTGGGTTGTGTAAGTCTTTTACGAATTACGGTTCAAACAAACGCCGTAGTTGTAACTGAGTTGTAAGTCATTTACGAATTATGGACTTTTACACGAAACAAACGGCCCCAAAGGGCATGTTTGGCTGGGGCCTCAAATTTGAGAAACCTGCGGTGGGTCCAAAAAAACAGCTTTCCATGTGAAAGTTATTTGATGAGGCATGCACGATCAGTTTTCCAGCACATTTTCGTACAATTTTTATGGAATCTGCAAGAGAGAAAAAGCTGAAGGTAAAATCTTTTTTATAGTGGACAAGAGATTTAGGATTCAAATTGCACTTGTATTAGATTACGATTTATGTGTGAAAAACAGAGAGAGAAAAATTTCCTCATTGTTTTTTCTGCACTCTCAGACTTTTATATTTATATTGGGGGCGGGGGGTCATGGGTATCACGTGACTCCCAGCTCCGCCCAAGGAATAAGATCAACTCTAATTTGTGCTTATCGTATAAAATTATTATCATAATATTTATCACATCATAAGCATTGCAGCAACATTGGTATTTGTTATTGTTCTCCCACCCAAGCATCTTGGTTTAAATCCAAATATTTGCGGTGTTTATAAATTAATTTTTTAGTTACTGTTTCATTATCTTTTTCCCTATTCCTCTAAGAAATTTTTTATTAATTATTAAATATAACTTTTCTTTTCTCTTCCTTTATCTTTTTTACTATTTCTCCCACAAAACCTTTTATTAATTCTCAAGCACCACTTTTATTAAGTCAGGAAAAAAAAAAGTAGAAATATTTTTGTTTATTCTCAAAAACACTTTTTGTTTCTTTTATCTTACCTTTCCACCCTATTTCTCCATCAATTTATTATTAATTCTCAAACACAACTTATTATTAATTCAAAAAAAAACTATAGAAATAATATACTATTAAGAAATAAAATATTTAACAATAATAGTTGATTATAATAGTATAATATAGGTTACACTCTATATAAAAAATAATGGAGAATAATTCTAAATGCAATCGGATTGTATATTAAATTTTTAACACATTATTAATTTGGGGTTAAGATCATGATTTTTTTTTTTAAAATATTAGAGTTGTAACTAATATTTTCTCATAACTAGATTTTCAATAAATTAATAATAGTATATTTTATTTATTCAGTGTCCACGAACATTTAAGAAATCATAGTTTTAATATTTTCAGTTTAGATTTTAAATATTAAATATTTTTTAGTTACATCAGACGGGATAAATATTTAATATTACTACGTTACACTCACACTAAAAAGAAATCTTTCTTTCACTACTGTTTATAGTTGTTTTCTCACGAATGATTGGTGGAGCATTTGGATCGGTGGAAGAAAGTGTCTTTTTCAGTCTAAAGTTCTGGCTACGCCACTGGTACTGGCACGCACGTGCAGAGAAGACTTGGATGAAATTTAGTCACCTATAACATGATGTATTATTGGATATCATTTTTTAGCCACCTGTGTAATACAAACTATATAGAATGCATGTATTTACTTCACGACCTATGTATGCGGGATTTGGTTCATGTGTGTGAGTCACACGCACATAAGATAAGAGGCCCAATCACGCACTGACACGTGTATTGATCCTCTTATAATATGTCATGTGTATGAGCCTCACACACATATTATAAGAGATTATAAGAAGATCAATACACGTGTCAACGCGTGATTGACCCTCTTATCGTATGTGTGTGTGACTCACACATATGAACCGAACCCTATGTATGCGTGCACAGGATGCAAGCATTTTAGACAAGATTTTATAAATGAACCAATCCCAAAGCAGAGTCACAGGCCCAAATAATAATACAACTCTTGTAGAGTAAAACTCACTCCTGGACTTTTTCATGCTTGTGAGTTTCATCCATCAAGATCTGTTCATCTTCTGATTCATGTAAACAAGGTTCTTTTACAAAAATAAATGTCATTTGTAATTTTTATGTTCATCAAGCATCATGATCCTCTCTCTCTCTCTCTCTCTCTCTCTCTCTCTCTCTCTCTCTCTCTCTCTCTGAGTTTGTACGTTATTTTCTCTTTTTCCTTCTTCTTCTTCTTTTTTTTTCCTCAAGAAAACCCTGCAGGCATCAACTCCCAAGGGTGTGTGCATGAGAAAGTTGTGCAAACTTACCATGGAATTATTTTCAGATAAGATAAGGTTATGGTACGAGTTTTTGACCCCTGCCCCAATAAAATGATAGATTAATTACATGAGATCCATGTGAATTATTTAGGGCTAGGATGGCAACAAGACAGGTGGGGCCGGGTGTAGAACGTCCCGTCCCTGTTCCCGAAATCTCAATACCCATTCCCGTACCTCGTCGGGTACTTCACAACCACCCCTATATCCGTCCCGACGGGTAACAAAAATTCAACAGAATGGATCTTATAGTTGAATAAATACTTGAGTGGGAAGGATTCGGGCTCAAATTCTTTCAAAGCTGTACCAGTCTATCTCATGTAGGTGTGTATATACACACGCACATATATGTATGTATGTATGTAAGTATGTATATGTATATGTGTGTATCTATATATGCATGTACGCATGTGTATCTGTACTGCTCTCAACGTGTTTTCTTTTATCCTGTATCCTTGAGACACATATACGTTCTTTTCTTATACATATTTCAACATAAAAAAAGTGACTATTTTACTTTTGGCCTGTGTTATCAAAAAAGAAAGAAAGAGCAGGAAAAAAAAAAAAAAAACCCCCCTTTCATTTCCAGCGCTAGCTCGAGGTAGCAAAACGGGTCTGATCTGGCTTGGCTCCTACAAGAATCACAGGCGAAACGGGTCTAATCTGGTTGGATCCTACAAGCTTCACATGTGAAACTAGGATAAATTCATTATATTCATCTGCGGATTCAGATCCATTGAGAAAGCTAGGATTCACGTGAGGATCCATACCCAATAATTTATCAGATTCGCGGTTAATTTTTCTGATTATTTAAATCTAATATTTCTCTCCAAATATAACGAGTTTAACTTAAAACAAAAAGGATATTTATATTGAACTAAGTGGATAAAAGTAGAACTAAGAGTACAAGTATAAAATTATCGTCTGGGATTATCGGGTTCGGATTCTTAGTGATCCATATCTAGATCCATTAGGATCTAGGTCTAATTTTTAAGCTCCACCTCGACCCTCCAAATTGGCTTTGAGCACCTTGGCATCTACCTTAGCTTTACTCAGCTCTGCCATCCACGTCACCTCAGTCGCCTCAGCCACCTCGCTCGCTCAGCCACCTCGACCGTCCATGTCGGTCTTGCTCATTTCAGCCATCCACCTCAGCCTTGGGCACATTGGCCACCCCGGCCTTGCTCACTTCAGCCATCTTTGACCATCCAAGATAAAGAAGAAGAAGAAGAATACTTATTTGTGCAAAGACAAAATACCATTAGATATGTTTTTTGGTTGTATATATATACACATATTGGTCACATGTTTACACTGATTTAGGAGCAACAATAAGAAATTAAGTCATTTACGAATTATGGTTCAAACAAACATCATAGTTTTCATTAGGTTGTAAGTCATTTACGAATTATGACCTTCTACAGCTTTTTACGCGAAAGTAACGGCCATAGTTGTAAAACTTTTTCAAAGTTCTCACATTTAACGGGGAAGATTTAAATAATAAAAATAATGGTGATGATGACGAGCAAGAAAGCAGCGCAAGTGAAAAATGTTGTTTGCTTCTGTATAAGATCAAATAAAAAAGCGTGAGGAGAAAGTTGAGGCGATGCCATTTCTTTAATATATTTATAACAATATTTATATTCTGTCTGCTTTTCATTAATTATCTTGTTATTTTAATATTTTTATCCTCAATTTTTTATTTTCATCCATGATTTCCTAATTTTTGAGAGCAAAATTATGCCATAGCATTTGCTCCTTTCTCTTTTATATGACGTTAAAATAAATAATAAAATTGAATGATTTACATGTTTTGATCCCACTTTCATGTCACAAAAGTTAGAGAGATACAATTTTTGAAGTGAAATTGAGAATGTTTTGCCTGAGAATATTTATTCTCTTAACTTTCAATAAAATAAAATTCTTAAATTTTCCTAAGAAAATAGATATAGCATATTTAGAGAAACAATTCGGATGCCGTGTATACAATGTTGGATTCTGCTTAACAGGAATCAATCTGACAACTATTCAAGATCACTGAAATATCAACAATCTAATTGGCCAGGTCGGCAAATATCAGGTGGGAGGTTTTCCGTTCAATAGAACGTTCCTTAATTTAAGAACCACCTTTCAATTTCCTTCCTTGGTTAAACACCAATTAGACTGATATAAATCAGTCTCGATATACTGTTAAGTATATCCCCTGTATAAAGAAATGAATTCACTTATACAGTATTTGGAGTGAGGTACGCGTTTAGAGCGAATCTCCTTAAGACAATTACGTCCCCCGCACTGGTGCTAACGGGTTATTGGGCGCTGGTCTCCCAAGATACAACACTCCTTCACGGTATTTGGATAGCACTACCAAATCACCGTACGGTCGAACCGTAGTCAACCAGTACCTTCACAGGATCGTTGAAGCAGCGGGACAAGGACATATTTCGAATGAATATTTGCCTTTACTTTGGAGTAGCACCCACTGTTGAGGACGAAGGAAGGTTGAAGAATATTCTTCTTCAGAAGTCCCAGATTCAGACAACAATTCTATAAAAGAATCTGTTGAATTTTCTGAGCCCTCTTTCAGAACGAATTTTTGCAGAATCTTCTTTGGAAGTCGCTTCAGAAACCGAGTTACGGATTTCCCACTTCTCGCTGAAAGTAGCTTCAGAATTCCACTGCCAGTTCTGAACTTGCTTCAGAACTCTGGGAGAGAGAGATATATATTTCTCGCTGTTGTTGGTGTGTTTCAATTGAGAGATCGGAGTGCTATTTATAGCGCTCTAGGAGGGGCCAATGGGTCTGAACCCAACGAAAGGTTGCAACCTTTCGACCCAACAGTTGGCTGTCCAACTGACGCACCCAACAGTCACAACTGTTGGTAGTCCAACAGTCGTAACTATTGGCATTCCAACAGTCTTTCGTTGGCGGGTCGGATCCGGAGCGGAGCGGAGCGGGTATGCTCGCAACCCATACCCGTGAGACCTGATTCAAAAAGAGCCAGACCAGGTAGGGAACCCGAACCCAGACCCAGGCCCAGGCCCAGACCAACGCACCGGCACCGGCTGGCGGGCCGCCGCCAGCGGCGGTGCACGCACGCATGTGCGGGCATAGTTCCTTCCCAATCGCGCGCGAAAACTCCAAGTACCCAAAGGGCACGCCCTTTGTTCTCAATTTTCTCTATTTAAACACCATGAACTTCCATCCCCCGGCCAATGTGGGACTAAATGCTTTTAGCTACCTTTAGTCCCATTTTGACTTTGAATTAGGCAATCTTTAGACTTGAATATCTCATTCATTCGAAGTCGGAATTGAACATGTGAATATACCACGTTCATCCCCAATGGAAGGAGAACACACTCCAACCATCATCCAATTGATTTGATCAACGGATCTCGCCGTAATTCAATTTAAAGATTCACTTTATATTCTTCAATTCCCAACAATCCCCCACAATGAATGGAGATTCAAGGAAATGATACACAAAGAGACTGACTCTATTGTGAAAGGTACTTTAGAAAAGAAACTGCATCAAGATAGGTGAACAAAGTCTTGAACCTTCCATAGCGAAAACTTTATCGGACTTACTGGCTAATCAGTGAACTAGGTCTTGAACTGTTAGCCGTTAGTGTAAGCCAAGTCAACAAGCTTCACACAGTGACTTTCCAAATTAACTTTGCTTCTCAGTTGTGTCCGTTTTGGCCCTGGACATTCTTGGTTTCAGAGAGTATCTTTAGGGAATAACAGCCTCCATAGAAATTCCCAAAGAGCTGACCCAACTCTATACTCACATAGGTGATCGTCCTATTAAGAGTAGTCTACTCTACTCCACTTGTTTAGTAACAAGATATAGGCATCATTAAAAGCGTTAAGCTTATCCTTAATCCACTTGTAGAAAAGCACTTATGTGCACCTTAGGAGTGGATTGGAGTCAAGCTCCCAAGTGCTTACTTGCTGAGTCAATCATAACTAGTTTTTCCTCTTGAACTTAGTCCGTGGGATCTCCATTCGCTAAGTGAGGTTTCCATTAAGCTGACTCGGTAAGGTTAGGCTTTTAAACCCATTCCCCTCGATGCGCAGTTTATACGCTCTCTACTTAAGCCCTTAGTAAGCGGATCCGCTAAATTATCCTTTGACGATACAAAGTCAATAGAGATAATTCCATTTGAGAGCAACTGCTTCACGGTATTATGTCTACGACGAATATGTCTAGACTTACCGTTGTATATAACATTTTGTGCCCTAGATATAGCTGCTTGATTATCGCAGTGTATACATATAGCGGGCACTGGCTTTTGCCATAATGGTATATCTTCTAAGAATTGTCGAAGCCATTCTGCTTCTTCTCCAGCCTTATCTAAGGCTATAAATTCCGATTCCATAGTGGAACGGGCAATACATGTTTGCTTAGAAGATTTCCAAGATACCGCTGCTCCTGCTAGAGTAAATACGTATCAGCTAGTTGATTTTGATTCCTCAGAGCCTGCAATTCAATTGGCATCACTGTATCCTTCAAGTACAGGTGGATACTGTCCATATCTCAAGGTATATTCCTTGGTATGTGATACGTAACCCAATACTCGTAGTAGAACAGTCCAATGTTGATCACTAGGATTACTAGTGTATCTGCTTAACTTGCTTACAGCGTAAGAAATATCGGGTCTAGTGCAATTCATCAAATATATTAGACTTTCGATAATCTGAGAATACTCCAACTGGCGTATTCCAGTTCATGTATTCTTATGAAGGTGGACGTGTGGAAGAAAAGGATTTGTATTCTCTTTTATCCCATGATCCTTGAATCTTTCTATCATCTTATCCACGTAGTGAGATTGAGATAGACTGATTCCATCTGGTGTTTTGGTGATTTTAATTTTTAAAATTATATCAGCAATCCCCAGATCCTTCATGTCAAAACTGTTGGATAACATTCTTTTAGTGGACTTAATAATTTCAATATTAGTCCCAAGTATCAACATGTCGTCTACATAAAGACAAACAATGATACATGCATTTTCAACTGTTTTCGTGTAAACACACTTATCGCATTCATTGATAGTGAATCCATCTTTGATCATGACACTATCAAATTTCTCATGCCATTGTTTTGGAGCCTGCTTTAGACCGTATAAGGATTTTACAATTTACACACCTTGTGTTCTTGGTCCTTGACTATAAATCCTTCAGGTTGCTCCATATATATCTCTTCATTTAATTCACCATTTAAGAATGCAGTCTTGACATCCATTTGATGGATATCTAAGTTATGCAATACTGCAATTGCAATCAACATCCGAATGGACGTTATTCTTATTGCTGGTGAATAAGTATCGAAGTAGTCAAGTCCTTCCTTTTGTCGATAACTCTTGGCTACTAATCTAGTCTTGTACTTATCGATAGATCCATCGGATTTTAATTTTCATTTGAAAATCCACTTACACTCAATTGGTTTACTGCCAGGAGGCAAGTTTACCAATTCCCAAGTATGATTACTTAGTATGGATTCTATTTCGCTATTTATAGCTTCTTTCAACATTTGTACTTCTAGGGTTGACATAGCCTCTTTAAATGTTTGAGGCTCGCTTTCAATAGCGTATGCTATGAAATCTGAACCAAAAGATTTTGAGATTCTAGATCTCTGACTTCTTCTTGGCTCAATTTCCGCATTAACAATTGGTTCCTCGGGGCTTTCGTCCCTGAACGTCATCTCATGTGTTCTTTTCCCAGAAGTCTTATTTGTTTCCCGTTTATATGGAAAAATATCTTCAAAGAACACAGCATCTCTAGATTCGATAATCATGTTTACATGAATATCTGGTATCTCTGATTTATGAACCAAAAATCTGTAGGCACTACTATTCAAAGTATAGCCTATGAATATGCAGTCCATAGTTTTTGCTCCCAACTTAGTCTTTTTAGGTAATGGTGCCAGCACCTTTGCAAGGCACCCCCACATTTTGAGGTAATGGTAGGAAGGTGTCCTTCCATGCCATAACTCAAATGGTATAAGACCAAGTTTCTTGTGGGGCACTCTATTTAGAATATAATTTGCAGTTAATAGAGTTTCCCCCCACAAGTTCTGCGGAGCTCCAGAACTTACGAGCATGGAATTTACCATCTCCTTCAAAGTTCTGTTCTTCCGTTCAGCAATTCCATTTTGCTGAGGAGTATATGGTGCTGTTGTTTGATGGATTATATCAAAATTAGCACATAACTCACTAAAATCATTTGATTCATATTCTCCGCCTCTATCGAATTTTAGAATCTTGATTTTCTTGTTGAGTTGATTCTCAACTTCGGCTTTATATGTTATAAACATATTTATTGCCTCATTCTTACTGTTTAAAAGATACACATAACAATATCTTGTACAGTCATCAATAAAAGTAATAAAATACTTTTTACCGCCTCTAATTGGCATAAACTTCAAGTCACACAGATCGCTATGAATTAACCCTAAAGGTTCTGTATTTCGATCAATTGAGTGAAATGAATTTTTCGCCAACTTGGCCTCAACACAAATCTCACACTTGCGAATTTCTTCCAAGTTAAGTTTAGGAATATATCTCAGATTAGACAAGTTCTTTAATGACTTGTAATTTACATGCCCTAATCTAGCATGCCACAAAATAGGAGACTCAAGCAAATAAACAGAAGATTTTCCTTTATTTATAAGCTTCGGGTACAAATACACAGACTTTTTATCTACCACTGCAACATTGGCTTTAAAAAATCCATCAACAAGATTACCCTTTCCCACATACATCCCTCCCTTAGTAAGTACAAATTTATCTGATTCAAAAACCATTCTAAATCCTTTCTTACTAAGTATTGATCCAGATATCAGATTCTTGCGAATATCTGGAACATGTAGCACATCGTTCAGAGTAAGCTCTTTCTCCGATGTCCACTTCAGGATGACCTTGCCATTTCCTTCAACCTTTGATACGGCTGAGTTTCCCATGAATAGTTGCTAATCTTGCTCTAGTATTTGATATTCAGAGAATAATAATTTCTCAGAGCAGATGTGCCGCGTAGCCCCAGTGTCTACCCACCAATCCTTATTGTTGGTTGTCAGATTCACTTCTGACACCACAGCTGAAAGGCTTGGCGACTCATGGTCGGTCAAGTTTGCCTGTGGATGGCTCTTCTTGTTCTTTTTGAGGCGGCTGTGACATTCATTCGCCTTATGCCCCTCTTTGTTGCAGATGTAGCAAGTTCCTTTGAAGCGCATGTTCTTGCCTTCTTGGACCTTGCCTTTGTACCCCTGGGAAGTCTTCTTCCGCTTTAAGCATTTGGAAGTAGACGCCTTCCCCTTTGAGTCTTCGATCACATTGGCTTTTGCTTCGTAGGAGTTCTTACTGCTCCTTTTCTCGGACTTTCTGTTGTCCTCCTCGATTCGAAGCCTCACAATGAGATCTTCCAACTTCAACTCCTTTCGCTTGTGCTTCAGATAGTTCTTGAAATCTCTCCACGCAGGTGGGAGTTTCTCCACGATAGTAGCAACCTGAAAGGTTTCAGGTAGAATCATACTTTCGGCTTCTATCTCGTGCAAGATAAGTTGGAACTCTAGCACCTGACTGATTACAGTCTTGCTGTCCACCATTTTGTACTCCAGAAATCGTCCTACGACGAACTTCTTAGTACCGGCATCCTCAGTCTTGTACTTCTTGTCAAGACTGGCCCATAACTTCTTTGCCGTTGTGATGGGACTGTAGACATTGTAAAGAGAGTCATCCAGTCCATTTAAAATATAATTTCGGCAAAGAAAGTCACATTGAGTCCATGCATCAGTTGCGGTCTCTGGTGGATCTTCTTGCAAGAATCTGGCCAGATGAAGAGTGGTCAAGTAGAAGAGCATCTTCTGTTGCCACCTCTTGAATTCTGTGCCGTCAAATTTTCCTGGCTTCTCCGACTTCGGAAAGTGGAGTAGGCATCAAAGCTTGTAACAGCATGTTTGGTGCCTTGCTTGAGCTATCTTGATTAGTCTCAGACATTTTCTGCAAGTTCAAGCAGAACAGAAGTAAGAAACTTCAATAGTATAATTGTCTTAAGATTGTTGGATTCTGCTTAACCGGAATCAATCTGACAACTATTCAAGATCACTGAAATATCAACAATCTAATTGGCCAGGTCGGCAAATATCAGGTGGGAGGTTTTCCGTTCAATAGAACGTTCCTTAATTTAAGAACCACCTTTCAATTTCCTTCCTTGGTTAAACACCAATTAGACTGATATAAATCAGTCTCAATATACTGTTAAGTATATCCCCTGTATAAAGAAATGAATTCACTTATACAGTATTTGGAGTGAGGTACGCTTTTAGAGCGAATCTCCTTAAGACAATTACGTCCCCCGCACTGGTGCTAACGGGTTATTGGACGCTGGTCTCCCAAGATACAACACTCCTTCACCCACTGTTGAGGACGAAGGAAGGTTGAAGAATATTCTTCTTCAGAAGTCCCAGATTCAGACAACAATTCTATAAAAGAATCTGTTGAATTTTCTGAGCCCTCTTTCAGAATGAATTTTTGCAGAATTTTCTTTGGAAGTCGCTTCGGAAACCGAGTTACGGATTTCCCACTTCTCGCTGGATGTTGCTTCAGAACTCCACTGCCAGTTCAGAACTTACTTCAGAACTCTGAGAGAGAGAGATATATATATTTCTCGCTGTTGTTGGTGTGTTTCAATTGAGAGATCGGAGTGCTATTTATAACGATCCAGGAGGGGCCAATGGGTCTGAACCCAACGAAAGGTTGCAACCTTTCGACCCAACAGTTGGCTGTCCAACTGACGCACCCAACAGTCACAACTGTTGATAGTCCAACAGTCAGTTATATTTCTCGTTGTTGTTGGTGTGTTTCAATTGAGAGATCAGAGTGCTATTTATAACGCTCCAGGAGGGGCCAATGGGTCTGAACCCAACGAAAGGTTGCAACCTTTCGACCCAACAGTTGGCTGTCCAACTGACGCACCCAACAGTCACAACTGTTGGTAGTCCAACAGTCGTAACTATTGGCATTCCAACAGTCAAAGAACCAGGCCGGGTAGGGAACCCGACCGAACCCGAACCCAGACCCAGGCCCGGCACCGGCAATGCGCGCGCGCATGTGCGGGCATAGTTCCCTCCCAATCGCGCGCGAAAACTCCAAGTACCCAAAGGGCACGCCCTTTGTTCTCAATTTTCTCTGTTTAAACACCATGAACTTCCATCCCACGGCCAATGTGGGACTAAATGCTTTTAGCTACCTTTAGTCCCATTTTGGCTTTGAATTAGGCAATCTTTAGACTTGAATATCTCATTCATTCGAAGTCGGAATTGAACATGTGAATATACCACGTTCATCCCCAATGGAAGGAGAACACACTCCAACCATCATCCAATTGATTTGATCAACGGATCTCGCCGTAATTCAATTTAAAGATTCACTTTATATTCTTCAATTCCCAACATACAGTATGTAATCAAGATAAATAAATGGTTCAAAAAGATTTTTAATTACCGGATTCAAATGCAAGAACAAGATTTAAATCATGACATCTCATTTGGAACGTTTTGTTTGAGCTAGATGCTATTCTAGTAATTCTAGAGCTATATATTTGTGTGTTTAGAATTTGTTTGTTTTTTTGATCTAATTGTCTTATTTATTTGAATTAATTGTTATGTTTATTTCATTAGCGAAAAACTGTTAATTTTTATTACAACTATTAGATCAACAAATAAACAAAGTCTAAAGATCATAATAAACGATCGGATCATATCGGGAGATTGGAGTTTTAAATGTGCTAAGAAATTTCCTCCATGGTTACTGATCACTGTTAGTCATTCTGCATATGAAAATAATACGGTACAAAATATGTACATGTATAATACATTTCTAACATTTAATAGAACAAATAACAAATTGAAAATAAATAACATAAAAAATTCTGATTAAGTATACGTTCGAGTACTATTTGTAAATCAATGGAGAGTACAAAACTAAAAGTTTGGTAGATATTATTGAAGAAATAGAGTAAGATTCAATAATATTATAACTAAACTTTTAGATAACATAAACAAATAAAAATCAACATTAATTAGAAATAGAAATTCAGAGTTTTAAATTTTTACTATAATTAAAAGTAATTCAGAGTTGATTAGAAAATAAATATTATTCAAATCTAAGAGAATTGATCTCTCTATTCTTCTAACTAAGAGTATTATACAGTGAAGTATTCTTCGTGTGTATAAATGATAATGAGTATAATACGAGTATTATAGTGAACCATTGGAAATAGACACGTACGCATACCAAATTCGTTAATTCATATTATAGCAAATAATACATGAATTATACACTATTGACCAACTGAGCTATTGACCTCCCATTTCCTCACACACACACATATGAGAATAAGGGAATATTCTTAAATACATATGAATTTATATGTGTGAGAGTTTTTTACGATATGTGGGATGATTTACACCATTCATCATGGCTTATATACTCTCAAATAGCTGTGGATAAAAATCATGAGTTTGAAGGTCATTTTCTCATCCATCATGTGATTGTAAATTGAATGGTTTTCATAAATAAAATAATTCTGGACTGCTTGAAGGATGGACAAATGGTGTCTTAAACTCATAATTTTTTATCCACTATTCCGCGAAAATATGTAGATCATTATAAACAATATGAATCATCGATCCACATGTGAGAACTAGTTGTAGCAGAAATAAGTTTGTATATACTTTACTAATTGGTCTTGGAGATGTAATCTTTCAAATTTGTATTTGTTATAACACTGTCTCCTCTAATATTTCAACTCTCTTTAGGTAATGGTGGACATCATTGGTGCTCTACCCACTATATTGGAGATTGATAAATTGTCAAAGGTAGATTGCTAGCTTGCAGTACTATGTAGGATGTATAATACATTTTTTAAATTGGTAATAAATTTTTCTTGCCTTTCAAAAAAAAAATTAAAACTAACATCGTGAATATGTGTGTATGTATAAACATTTATATATCTTTGTGTATGTAGAGAGAGAAATAATCACATGAGAACAATTTTAAACTAAGTTTCGTGAGAACTCCTTGAAGAGTCATCCCATCCGAAATGTTCATCTTGATCTACATATTTAAATTAGGCGAACAATAAAAAATCGATTCCAGCCTTTGTTACCTATGCATCAAACGACATTTTTTTCTAGGGCTAATACAACATGTTTTGTGTAACCACTTAATACATGAGACATGCGTGCGTGTGTGTGTGTGTCATGAAGTTAAACATATCACATGGGAATAAGTAATAAAAGATGTTCTTGAGTGTCATTGTTATAGCAGTAAAAGTTCTGTATAATGATTAGAAAGTTAAGAATTCTACTTACACCATACTATGGCCTATCTAACAAAATATATTTTACTGTTCTAATATAAAAAGCACAGTTGAAATATGCTAAAAAGATTCCATCTGTCAATTATATCATTTTGGGATTTTTTTTTTTTTTTTTTTTGCGTTGTTGCAGCAAAACTTTAAAGATAGAACTTTAAAACAAGGATATTTAAGTAATTTAAAATTTAAAATAAAGGGCTAACTCTCTTCTAGTTAAAACCACTCAAAGCAAATATTTATCTCTATCTTTTTATCTTTATCTTTATTTCAAACCATTGATTAATTGATTGCTCTTTCTTTAGATTTAATTTTTTTGGAGTCAAACAAAGAAAAGAAAAATAAATAGTTAAAAATAAAAGAGAATTTGAAAGATGATTAATTACCGCCAAATAGCGCTCGAAATCTCTTTCAATTTATGTGAGAGTTAGAGAGTTATCTGATAGAGTTGCAAAAAATTGATTTGAACATGAAGTAGAGCTAGATTTGAAAGTACAATCATCTTCACTATGGACTTAGATTGCTTGGAGGAGGATTTTGCTGGATAGATACAAGTAGATAGAAGTTATCTCTTTTCCTTTTCACTTGCCAACAATTGAAGTGTCATGAGAATCCTACATCGTCACATCAACTAGCGATGACATAGTGGTTGTTGAAGCAGCATTGGTACGAGCAATTGCAGTTTTCACCTTCTCAAAAGCGTCAATGTGGTTAGTGGTTGTGATTTAGTAAATGTAGGAGGTTGGGAAGAGATGCCCAACAACAACGAATGAAGGGTGCTCCTAGCTAATAGGCATAGACTGATCTCCTTTGTCGCTTTCGAGAGTAGGCCTAGCAGTGGGTTCTTAATGCTGGGGTTGGCTCAAGCACCATGGGAAGCCCATGAAAATGGGTTGAAATTTCATCAAGTACGCTATAAGCCTTCTTCCTGAATTACCCAACCTACCGCCAGGCTTTTTGCTTGGGCTTGAAGGCCCAGCATGTTGGGTGGCCTTGACAGTTGAGGGAATCATCTCCACCGCAGTGAATGTAGGGCTTCACCAGCAATGTCGATCGTGAATCCAAGGCAGCGAAAAGACTCTGATATCATCATTGGCACAAGAGAAGGAGGATCAACAACAGCCATCTTGACTTTCAGTTAGGCTTAAGATGAGTTGTCGCCGATAAGGTAATTATTTTAGGGCAGAAGAGGTGATTGCAAGAAAAATGCTAGTGGCCTACACGACCATAATGGCGTCAGAATGAATGGATGTGCTCATATTTGAATATGTTCCAAAAATAGGGATCTCTTCGTCTTCAACGTCGATATTAGCACTGGGAACCAAGGGATGCAATAAGTCGACTTCCACTGTGACTTTAGTGAGCCTCCCTTTGGATCGCAACTTAGCTGTTTGGCCCAACTTGACCAAGTGCCCAGCCCATGTAACAATCTGCTCCAACGCCTCCCAAGTCCACAATGCTGGTGACAAATCAGGCAAGTGGTGTCAAATCACAGCCGAAAATAAAGGTTCTGATGAAGGTCAAAAGAAGGGAGTCCACAATCTAATGGTCAGAGCAGCATCATCGAGGACCCACAGGCCCTCCAACAAAACCTTGTCATGATCAAGCAGCGAGTGAAGCAAGCAGCGAGTGAAGCGAAAAACGTAGAAATCATGATTTATGGGAAAATTTCCCACTCCTCTTCCAGCATCCGAACACTGGCGAGGACAAGGTGAGCTTTCTGCACCAGAGCCGAACGGTTGCGCCTTGGTGAACTTGCAGCCAAAGAACAAACCCAAGGCTTGATTCCATCTTTGACAAAAAATTTTTGGATCGTGGTTTTTTGAGAGTATGTTTGACAAAAATGGTGGATGTCTTCACGAGAGGGAAGGCAGAGTTTGGAGTTAACATAGTGATTTAAGGAAGATTTATAAGAAAGGGGAGCAAAGCTAGAGGGAGGGAGCACGTGGCCATTAGTGAAGATTCATGGAGAGGAGGATTGGGGAGTACTGTAGCCAAAACTCTAGCTATTTTGGGTTCGGTTCATGTGTGTGAGCTACACACATATAATGAGAGAACAAATCACACATTGACACGTGAATTGTGTCACGCCCCGCTTCCCAAAATACGAGAAAACGGAGTCGCGACGAAGGTCGGCGACGTATATATGCGAGAAAAATACCCCACGTATACACGCTAAGCTTAAATTAACCTGAACAAGTTATAAATCAGAACTAAAATACTCATCGGCCACTGCAATAATACATATAAGACTACACAGGATCTGAAATGAAATAAGGAATAGAATGACAGGCTAAATGTGATATACAAGAATCAAGGGATAATAGCAGGAAAAGAAAATGCAAGAGTACCAGAATCAAAGAGAGAGAGTCCAGCTCCTTGCATTATGGACGGTCTCAACGAACACCTGCACAATGGAAACAATCGTCCAATATCTGGACGTGCAAATCTAGGGTCGTCAGAACGCGACCATGGTGAGTGTGTGTGTGTAAAGGGAACAGCTCGTGCAGAAGAATAAAGTGCATAAATAATAATCAAAACAACTGCAGATATAAGAGACCATATAACAGATAAATAACAGAACTGTAATAAACATGATAACAACACGAATAAAGATAGGCAACAACTGTCACAATAGTAAGCAAGCAATTGATGTCACAATAGGTAACCTATCACATGTCACTAAGTTGGTATCCAAGTCTGGTCACAAGTCTGGTCCTGGTTAAAATAATCTGGTCCTGGCTACAATCATGTATACAGTGATGTGTCATAAGGCAGAGTAACAATTCAGGGCATAATACAATGTTTTTCATCCAAACTATTCAATAACAATCAGTAGTGTTCTATGTTATCTTTGTCACTTTCCCACCGGCGTCCCATAACATCCGACAGTTCACCCTGGAGCCCGCACTTCCAGTAGAACTCATTCGAACTCCGATATGCGGGTATCATTGTTCGAACAGGGAAGAGACCAAATAACACGTGTTCAAAGGGTTATCATCATACAAGTGTGTGTGGATGTTAATAGGCACTGAGAATGTAATATCACGCTAACACCAGGCGTCACATACAAGAGATAGCCCTACAGATTCAAGAGGTGGCCCCCACCACGTGTATGGTGTGGCACTTTGCTCCGTGTGGCACTTTGCTCTGAGGGAAAAAAGGATTCTAGAGGTGGCCCCCATGGATTCAAGAGGTGGCCCCCACCATGTGTATGGTGTGACACTTTCCTCCATGTGGCACTTAGTTCCATTCAGGATCCGCCGGACGCTAGCACAATTGTGGGATACATCCTCGTCAATCCCGACACCAGGCGGCATAGTCCCCCGGACGCCGGTTTGACTGTGCTATTAACAGGTCAACAATGCATGGGACATGGGTACAAGAAATACAGGAGTCCAGGATACATGAGTACAAGATATACAGGAGCCCAGGGTACATGAGTACAAGATATACAGGTAACAGTGTCATAGTCATGCGAAGGTCCCATGAAGGTGTCTGGTGTACAATATGAGGTATATCTCCACTAGTCCTGAATCAATATAGGTACATGAAATGATGCTAGTGAATATGGTGAATGCTCAGTGATGTCTGTGAAGTGGTACAAACAATCAAACGGGTAAAATACATCAGATAATAAAGTATGCCTGCTATCAATAACTCAGAAGTATAACATATAATCACCAACAAAATATCTCACTAATAGGTAATAAACTGGTAACTGGTATCTAGTAACTCCGAAGTACAGCATCACTGATATCAAACAGACTCACTATCACCATAACTCATCTCTACTGACTGAAGTAATCAAATCTCTAACATCATAACAAGTACACATCAACATCTGAATGAATCATCATCAAGTCATCACCAATAAATGAATATCAAGTCTGGAAAGCACTTTACTTGAAATATATCATCTCATCTTAATGCAGATCGGGCTTGGTCATAAAGTATGTAAATCCAATGTCACCTATCACATAAGTTCAGTCCAACTCACAGTCGAACACTGAAATAAGTCCATGTATCAATACAATCGTCATAATCTTTTAGTAAGGTAAGATCACATCCAATATGTCCTCGATCAACTACAATATAGAATAGCTACTACTGATACTTAACATCAACGACATATCATCTAATGAATCTCAAATGCCAACAACGTCAACCTCATCTCAAAACAAGTCAGGCTCCAATATAAGGAATATAGATTCTGGATGACCTCTAACTCAAGATCAATCTAAATCACAACTCAACTAAATCAATCATATCTGATATGACCTCAAATATCCAACTAAATAAGTCATGTCTAATTACTGAACATCATTCAATGTAAATAACATAAGTCCAGATCGATCCGAAGTCATTACAGCCAACTCATATTCCCAATAGTTCCATAATCATCTAGTTCCATTACACATCTAGCAATCTGATATAATAATTATTGTTCCAACATATAACAATATCCAGTACTAATCCTCTCACTCAAACATACAACTCTGATTCATAAGTATTCACAATTCCTTCTCCTATTAAGATCAGTCATGATATCCCAACACTCGGTATCACAACATATCATCTACATGCATCTAAGTTCTATCATGATAAGTCAAGTCATTACCACCAATATCCATCTCTAGAAATCAGGTACATCCATCAATAACCAATACATAATCCATGGATGAAGTCCACAATCCATAAAATGACTATACACAACTGACAGACTCACATTAGTCGACTAGGGGAAAGTTACTAGTCGACTAGAGAAGTATTAGTCGACTAGTCAAGTGAATCAAGTCGACTAATCTAAGGCCAAGTCGACTGACAGGGAAGGGCCAGTCGACTGATACAGATACAGAGAGCTACACAGCTCCAGGTCACATTATTAGTCGACTAGGGCTAGAGGGTAAGTCGACTACAGACACTGTCAGTCGACTACTATATGTATCAAGTCGACTAACAGAGAGATACAGAGAGTTCACACTTTCCTGGGAGGAGACCTAGTCGACTAGGGGTGCTGGGTAAGTCGACTAACAAGGATGTTAGTCGACTATAAACATGGGCAAGTCGACTAACTCCTCTGCCAGGGTATCAGAAAACAGAGGCTCACGAATATCTGATCTCTCACACAATAAAACATGTATATGCCTCCTCTCTCTCACACATCAATATACACAATCTCTACACAAATTCTATGTACACAATAGAATCATAATTAAATCAAATACACATAACTACGAGGAATCAAAGGAGGAGGAGAATACACTCACAAAGAGAATGCCGTGTACGCGACGAGGGACTGTCAGAGATCGCCGTGTTGCTGTTGTGGACGCTGTTGTGCTATGCTCGGCTGGGGATCCGGCTGTCGCTGTCCTGCTGCTCCTGGGACTGGTGGTGGTACTCAACGGAGAGGTGAAGCCTCGGCCATGGAGACGCACGCACGGGGCTGCTGGATCTGGGTGCGGGGAGCTGCTCGCTGCTCGCTAATGAACCTGGGCGTGTGCTGATCTGCAAGGAGGGAGGAGCAGCAGTTCTGCCGCGCTGCTGTCGTTGCGCCATGGTCCCAGGGAAAGGGGGCCCTGCTGAACTGGAAGATGGGCGCGCTGCCGCTGGATCTGTCGTCGAAGAGGGCGCAGCAAGGGGCCTGGGCTGTTGTCGTGTCCTCTGTTGGTGTTGCGGCTGCTGCTGCTGTTCTGCTGTGTGGAGAGGGGCTGCTGGGCTCGGTCAGGGGAGAGGAAGGGGGCTGTTATGGAGGAGCTCGGCCATTGGTTGTTACTGGCCTGAATCTGGAGATCTGGTTGTGATCAAAGAGGGGGACTGTAGATGGATAGGGGTGTGCGGCAGGGAGCAGCAAGGGGGAGGATTAGATTAGAATGGTTAAGGATTTGGTGGAGATTTTTGAGGGGATTAGTTAGGATTTAGATATGATAGGATTTGGGTTGTTGAGATAGGTTTCGGGTTGCGGGTATGCTAACGGGTTGAGGGTTTGAGTCCAAATAGATAAATGGGTGTTGGGTTATGGATCTAATGGGTTGAGGGTAACATGATAAAGGGTATAGGACCACCAATGGGTATTGGATCTATTATGTAATAGGATAAAGGGTATAGGATCCAATCCGGGTTTATGGGTCTAATAGGGGTTGGATATTTGGGTTTGCTAATGGGTAGAATCAAGGAGTAAGATATGAATGAAAATCAAGGGATGAGGAATGCACCTCTACAAAATAATAGTTCAACATTAGTAGTAACATTACTTAACCAAATTAATAACCTTAATAATACCAACAACATTACAAGATAATAATAATAATAATAATAATAATTTACAGTAACAGTAGCAACACTAATAATATTAATAATAGTCACTGGCAAGAAAATTATAAATTAAGTTGATAAAAAAATTTGTAAATTAAAATAAATACTTCAGGAAAATAAAAATACAGTATTACTAATTATGGGTATTACATTCTACCCACCTTAATAAAAATTTCGTCCTCGAAATTTTAATAAAACGGGGAATGGTAAAAGAATCAAGGTCAAGAAAAAAACAAACAAGTTTCAAACAGGGAATGATAAAAGAATCAATAATCAAGAGGAAACACAAACAAGCTTCCACGTCGCCTCGTTGAGACACTACGATTTCGCTGCGCGCTCTCTGATCTCTGCTACCGGCTTCAGCAAGGAGTGATCAATTCCAAGAGACAAGATCAAAAAATAGAATAGACAAGGAGAATAGGAATCAAGATTACTCCGAAAGAATAGATGCAATAAGATGAGATTGAAAGATCAAAGGGATGGATTTCAAAGGAGGACAGTCAATTTCCAAGTGAAGTCAATATCATTGGATAGATAGTATATGTATATTGCAGTGTAAATGTAACTTGTCTCAGGTAACCGGTAGGAACAAGGTTCTCTCTTTTGCGAAACAAGGTCAAGGATCAGGATCGCAAGTCGAAAACCTAGACTCTGATACCAAGAAAACCCTGTCACGCTCCGCTTCCCAAAATACGAGGAAACGGAGTCGCGACGAAGGTCGGCGATGTATATATGCGAGGAAAATACCCCACGTATACACGCTAAGCCTAAATTAACCTGAACAAGCTATAAATCAGAACTAAAATACTCATCGGCCACTGCAATAATACATATAAGACTACACAGGATCTGAAATGAAATAAGAAATAGAATGACAGGCTAAATGTGATATACAAGAATCAAGGGATAATAGCAGGAAAAGAAAATGCAAGAGTACCAGAATCAAAGAGAGAGAGTCCAGCTCCTTGCATTATGGACGGTCTCAATGATTAGTATCCAATATTGCATATTTTACATCATAACTCCCATGCATATTACAAATAAATATGTGATTTTTACTCCTCTTCTCTACATATTTGCAGGTACACACTTAATGGAGAGATATCCAAATAATCACTTAATTAACACTAATTAAGTGATTAATCAAGATTAAAGATAAAGCCAAATTCAAATCCAGATCCAGAGAAATCCGCGCAACAAACGAAGATTCTAGATATACCACGTGGCTAACAACCTTGTAACTAATCTCCACCAGAAAGTTGTTAGCCAACGGCCACAAAAGTGCCGCGACTTGCGGCGGATCCACCGCAAAATCCGGGCCGTTGGATCTCAGATTTTGCGCCAACAAACTAGGCTCTCGAAGGTTCTCATCCATGCTATAAATACTCCATGAAGACCTGCGTATAAAAACTGAATGGAGAAGAGAGGAGATTAGTTTAGTATTGTAATTTTCATGTATTTTTCTCTTTAGGTTTTGTTCTTTAGATCCCTCTTCTTCTTCCCTAGAATTCAATGTAAAAGAGAGTGATTGTGAGGGAGAGAGCTTGTGTAATCAAGAGTGACACTTGAAGCAACAAGGATTGATCCATCCTCCTTCCTCTACTTGAAGCTTGGTTCTAGTTTTCTTGCATTCTTTAATTGCTTTCTTTATTGCTTTGTTTACTTCTTGCAATTTACTTCATGCTTTCTTGTATTTTTCTTATGGCTTGTTGTAGCTAATTCCTTCTCCATGTACTAGTTTACCACTAGCTTAGCTTACTTCACTAACTCATGGGTGATTGCCTTTGTTAATCTTGCAAGTTGTATGATCTTCTCTTCTCCGACGGTTAAACCACCGTCTACCAAGTGAGAAAGTAATTAGGTCAACACGCGAGACGAATCCTAAGCCGATGGAGTGACAACATTAGGCACGCATTCGCTATCAAGGAGTCTAGTAAGTCTTGGCAAGCTAGCAAGGTAAGCTAGTCATGGATTGATTCTTCTTTAAGTTTCATTTCTTTTCTTGTGAATACCAAATCCTCTTCTTGATTTCTTTCCCCGACTTTTCCACCATGAACATAGCCATCTTTTCTTTTAGTTTCTTTTCACTTGATTCATTAATTTTATAAGCAAGAGAAGAATACTCGTTTGTTCACTTCACTACCACACGTTAAAGCTTCCATCGCGAGCTCTCCCTGAGATTCGACTCGGTATAGCCCTATACTATAGCGGAGACAAGAAAGGGTACAACAAATACATCTTTATACACATAATAAGTACACCTTCTTAGTCTTAATCAATTTTTGGCGCCGTTGCCGGGGAGAGCGACGTTCTTTTTGGTTTAAAGTGAAGTACTAAACGATTCTTCTTCTCTGTTGCAGGTTACAGGAGAAGAAAACAGGAAACTATTCATTGCAGAAACATATAAGTGGACCTGGGCCTCTGCTCAAGAAAGCAGAGCCCAGGATCCCTCCAAATTGCCGCGGATCCACGGCAATTTGCCGTGTGAACGCGGCAAAGAGGAGTTCACTTCTAACAATTTTTCTGCAGGGTCTTCAGCTCTGCAAGATACAGCTTCTGAAATACTTAACTTTCTGTATTTTTCACCATATACCTGCTTAATTAAAAAACAGTAAAAAGTTGGTTGAATTGTTAAAAATTGTTTAGACACTTGCATTTTAGGCACGTGTCTCTTCAATTCTTTACTTTTACTGTTGAAGAGTGCTGGAGGCAAGGTACGTATTTGCATTGCATTTAGACTAGGACAAACTCCTTGCTTGATTTTCTTGCTTTGAGTGAATCCTTGTTATATTTCTTGTACACTTGCACAAATCAATTTTAAGGGCATACCCGTAAATAAGATAAGGTGGGGGAGTTCATTACCCTTTCCTTAGCCCGAAAACCACAACCCAAGCACTCACTAACCCAAGCCTAATTTAATAAAAAAGTAGACGTTGGCCCTAGGGACATCTCGGACTCAATTAGGAGATTATCCTAAGGGGGAAAAGTGTTGGAATTTAACTCTTGCAAAATCGGTGTCTAGGAAAGGGATGAGGGCCGAAAGCCCGAAGGGTGGTGGTTACTTAATTAAGGAACGTCTCTGACGGAAAACCTCCCACCAACCTTACCCTTCCCTGGCTGATTAGCTTGTGGTTAGAGTCTACACTGAACCTCCCGTGGACGATCTATTTGTTAGGAGTCGTCTAGGTCTAAGTCTACCCTAACTTAGGTTAGAATTTTTTTTCTTTTCTTCTTTTGTTTGTTTGTTTGTTTGTTTGTTTGTTTGTGATTGTGTGATATGGCTTATAATTACAATTCTTTCCATCCATATGTCACACACACTCCATATTCGGATAATTCCAACCCGGTGTTTTACAATATGCACCAACCACATACACCGGGTTGGCCTTATCCGAATCAAGATGACCCATACCCCCATCTAATAATTATAATGTCCAAAATAATTTCAACTCTTCATCGAGTCATTGGGGATTCCAGTCCCCCGAGTTTAATTATCAACCTCCTTGTCCACCATTTCCACCAAGTCCACAATATTCACAAGATTCATTTCCCGATTCCACTTCATATACTCCTTTTTCTGAACCAATTGAAGAAAAATCTGAGTTACTAAGGAGTTTAGAAGCTAACTTACAGAGAGCTGAGCAAACACTTCCTGAATTATTTCCCTCTCCAATTCCACAGTATTTTCAAGAATCTTACTCAGTTCCACCCTTTCAGTATGAACAACCATTTGTCATGGAACCGAGTAATGATTTCTTGTGTGAGTCCACTTTTCCATCATCACACACTTTTGACTCACAATTTCACCATCACTTCCAAGACAACACTTCATCTTTTCATCCAAATAATGAAGTCATCAATTTTGAAAAGATGCTTGAAGACATGACTCATGCTCAAAATGCTCGTGCCCGTGACTTAGATTTGCTGATCCAAACTCTTCATCCTATTTCTAAGGTCACTAGCCACTCTGTCAAAACCAAAGAGTCATGTAGTCTTGGAAGTCCAAATACAATTTCAGCACAATTACCTGAACTTGTCCACATTTCTGATCCAATTGACGTTTTGGCAAGTTTTCCTTTTCATGAAATTGAACTTGACCATGATCCTGAACTTTCACTTGATGATTCCAATCTACTTCCTGATTCAATCATGACTTCCATATCCTTACCTGATTTCAATCCATTTCCCAAGTCAGAATTGGATCCATTTCCTATCCATTGTGAAAATGAATCACCAATCTTTTATGATGATCACATAGAACTTGGCCAATTCCATACTTCTGAAAATCCAATTGATAAATTGGCAAGTTCTCCACATTTAATTGAACTACATGAGGAATGTGATCTTGAACCCCAACTTTGTGATTCAATTCTTCTTCCTGATTCCATAATGACTCCGGTATCTTTACCTCACTTCAATCCTTTTCCGGAGTCAATCTTGGATCCTTTCACAATTCACAATGAAGTTGAATCACCCATCTTTAAGGATCATGTCGAACTAGCCCAATTCTACACTTTTGAAGATTCTATTGACATTTTGGCAAGTTCTCCATCTTGTGGAATTGAACTCGATAAGAAATGTGACCTTGATTTTCTCGATCTCTTTACTTCTGAAACTGATTGTACAATTCTATCAGAAGATTTTGACTTAAGTTTTGAAGAATTGTATGGCGATGAGCTTGAATTCCTTAATATTGGAAGTAAAGAGATATCACCCATATTAGGTCACATCCCATTGTTGGACAATGAGTGTGGACTTGAGTTTTCATTTCTTGACTTGGACCCAATTTTTGAACTCACTTCGACTCCTGTACCATCACTTGACTTAATTCACTTCCCTGAGTCGGTGTTAGTTCCTGTTCATTCCGAGTCCAAGTCGACCATTCTATCATTTCATAATCCATTCTGGGACAAGGATCTTGATAAACTTGACTCTGAAATTATTAGGAAAATCTTAAAATTAGATGGGGTCATGTACATAATAAAAATCATTCATGCATATATCATTTTTGTGGGTCATATTAGTTATATTTTTGGTGGGTTCCTGAAAACCCAACGTAAAGATGATTGGGCCATGTTTCGTGGACCAATCCGACCACCACCGGAACCACCACCTTAAGGTAATTTGTTCCTTCCCTTTCCATTTTGTTTCATGCATACATATATCATGATGCATTGAGGACAATGCATGAAATAAGTGTGGGGGAGGGTTTACTAACATAGAGTTTTTAGATTTTCTTTCTTTTACACTTCTTTTAGAAAATAAAAAATTTTTAAAAATAAAAAAATAAAAAAAAAACTTTTTGAAATAAGAGACAAAGTTTTGTTCTATTTTTAAGAAAATTAAGATGTATCTTAGAAATTAAGAAAGCCTTAATTATGACATCTTAAACATAGTTGAAGTAATAGATCTTGTTGGAGATTATAGGCTAAGTAAGTAAAATTGGTGAGATATTTTTATCTTGAGTTTTTTGCCTTAGATAATATGTACTTCACACTTACACATTTCTTGGGATGGAAACAAAGACCAAAAATGCCATAAAAATAAAAGAAAAAAATTATAAATAAATATCACTTATTAAGCTGGATAACTATGCCTCAAGAAGCATGGTTATTCACGCCTAACGGTGAAAAACATCACTCATTAAGCTGGAGAATTATGCCTCAAGAAGCATAATTATTCACGCCTAACGGTGATCAAAAAAGAATAATCCCCTTTAGTTTTGTGGCCTTTTTTACTCGAGACCTTAAACCCGAGGGATGTTTTCTCATCTGGTGCCCTAAGACCGTCTGGTTTGGGAGTCATCGGTTAAAGGCTCGCTACAAGGGTAGACTAGAAAGCCTAAACTAAGGGAAGAAAAAAGCATAAAAAAATATATATATAAATAAATAAATGGCATTATGGTTGGAGTTGAAATCCCAGAAATTTTCACTGAGCACGGTGTGCATATTATCTAGGTTTTATGAAAGATAAAAATATTCAATCCAATTTTGAATTCTTACCTTAATTAAAAACAAGATCTTGCATGGATACTAAGTTTAAGGAAGAATAATTATAGGTGGACTTATGACCTAGGATCACTTATATTTTTGCAAAAATAGTTCGTAAACATGTCTCTTATTCAAAATGCGTTTTCAAAACACTAACATTTGTTTTCTTTCTTTATGGATTTTGTGGGTGTAATCCGCTGAAAACCCTCAGGAGACAACACTCCTCCTCTAGGGTAACCTAGAGGTTTAACGGCTTGTTGCACATGCTCAGTGCAATCGCGTCACCTGCGAAAGTGGTGTAATAAAACTGGTAGTTTAGATTTTTCTTTTCTTTTTCTTAGTTTTGCTCGGGACGAGCAAAAGAATAAGTGTGGGGGTGTGATTAGTATCCAATATTGCATATTTTACATCATAACTCCCATGCATATTACAAATAAATATGTGATTTTTACTCCTCTTCTCTACATATTTGCAGGTACACACTTAATGGAGAGATATCCAAATAATCACTTAATTAACACTAATTAAGTGATTAATCAAGATTAAAGATAAAGCCAAATTCAAATCCAGATCCAGAGAAATCCGCGCAACAAACGAAGATTCTAGATATACCACGTGGCTAACAACCTTGTAACTAATCTCCACCAGAAAGTTGTTAGCCAACGGCCACAAAAGTGCCGCGACTTGCGGCGGATCCACCGCAAAATCCGGGCCGTTGGATCTCAGATTTTGCGCCAACAAACTAGGCTCTCGAAGGTTCTCATCCATGCTATAAATACTCCATGAAGACCTGCGTACAAAAACTGAATGGAGAAGAGAGGAGATTAGTTTAGTATTGTAATTTTCATGTATTTTTCTCTTTAGGTTTTGTTCTTTAGATCCCTCTTCTTCTTCCCTAGAATTCAATGTAAAAGAGAGTGATTGTGAGGGAGAGAGCTTGTGTAATCAAGAGTGACACTTGAAGCAACAAGGATTGATCCATCCTCCTTCCTCTACTTGAAGCTTGGTTCTAGTTTTCTTGCATTCTTTAATTGCTTTCTTTATTGCTTTGTTTACTTCTTGCAATTTACTTCATGCTTTCTTGTATTTTTCTTATTGCTTGTTGTAGCTAATTCCTTCTCCATGTACTAGTTTACCACTAGCTTAGCTTACTTCACTAACTCATGGGTGATTGCCTTTGTTAATCTTGCAAGTTGTATGATCTTCTCTTCTCCGACGGTTAAACCACCGTCTACCAAGTGAGAAAGTAATTAGGTCAACACGCGAGACGAATCCTAAGCCGATGGAGTGACAACATTAGGCACGCATTCGCTATCAAGGAGTCTAGTAAGTCTTGGCAAGCTAGCAAGGTAAGCTAGTCATGGATTGATTCTTCTTTAAGTTTCATTTCTTTTCTTGTGAATACCAAATCCTCTTCTTGATTTCTTTCCCCGACTTTTCCACCATGAACATAGCCATCTTTTCTTTTAGTTTCTTTTTCACTTGATTCATTAATTTTATAAGCAAGAGAAGAATACTCGTTTGTTCACTTCACTACCACACGTTAAAGCTTCCATCGCGAGCTCTCCCTGAGATTCGACTCGGTATAGCCCTATACTATAGCGGAGACAAGAAAGGGTACAACAAATACATCTTTATACACATAATAAGTACACCTTCTTAGTCTTAATCACTCAACGAACACCTGCACAATGGAAACAATCGTCCAATATCTGGACGTGCAAATCCAGGGTCGTCAGAACGCGACCATGGTGAGTGTGTGTGTAAAGGGAACAGCTCGTGCAGAAGAATAAAGTGCATAAATAATAATCAAAACAACTGCAGATATAAGAGACCATATAACAGATAAATAACAGAACTGTAATAAACATGATAACAACACGAATAAAGATAGACAACAACTGTCACAATAGTAAGCAAGCAACTGATGTCACAATAGGTAACCTATCACATGTCACTAAGCTGGTATTCAAGTCTGGTCACAAGTCTGGTCCTGGTTATAATAATCTGGTCCTGGTTACAATCATGTATACAGTCATGTGTCATAAGGCAGAGTAACAATTCAGGGCATAATACAATGTTTTTCATCCAAACCATTCAATAAAAATCAGTAGTGTTCTATGTTATCTTTGTCACTTTCCCACCGGCGTCCCACAACATCCGACAGTTCACCCTGGAGCCCGCACTTTCAGTAGAACTCATTCGAACTCCGATATGCGGTTATCATTGTTCAAACAGGGAAGGACCAAATAACACGTGTTCAAAGGGTTATCATCATACAAGTGTGTGTGGATGTTAATAGGCACTGAGAATGTAATATCACGCTAACACCAGGCGTCACGTACAAGAGATAGCCCTACAGATTCAAGAGGTGGCCCCCACAGATTCAAGAGGTGGCCCCCACCACGTGTATGGTGTGGCACTTTGCTCCGTGTGGCACTTTGCTCTGAGGGAAAAAAGGATTCTAGAGGTGGCCCCCATGGATTCAAGAGGTGGCCCCCACCATGTGTATGGTGTGGCACTTTGCTCCATGTGGCACTTAGTTCCATTCAGGATCCGCCGGACGCTAGCACAATTGTGGGATACATCCTCGTCAATCCCGACACCAGGCGGCATGGTCCGCCGGACGCCGATTTGACTGTGCTATTAACAGGTCAACAATGCATGGGACATGGGTACAAGAGATACAGGAGTCCAGGATACATGAGTATAAGATATACATGAGCCCAGGATACATGAGTACAAGATATACAGGTAACAGTGTCATAGTCATGCCAAGGTCCCATGAAGGTGTCTGGTGTACAATATGAGGTATACCTCCACTAGTCCTGAATCAATATAGGTACATGAAATGATGCTAGTGAATATGGTGAATGCTCAGTGATGTCTGTGAAGTGGTACAAACAATCAAACAGGTAAAATACATCAGATAATAAAGTATGCCTGCTATCAATAACTCAGAAGTATAACATATAATCACCAACAAAATATCTCACTAATAGGTAATAAACTGGTAACTGGTATCTAGTAACTCCGAAGTACAGCATCACTGATATCAAACAGACTCACTATCACCATAACTCATCTCTACTGACTGAAGTAATCAAATCTCTAACATTATAACAAGTACACTTCAACATCTGAATGAATCATCATCAAGTCATCACCAATAAATGAATATCAAGTCTGGAAAGCACTCTACTTGAAATATATCATCTCATCTTAATGCAGATCGGGCTTGGTCATAAAGTATGTAAATCCAATGTCACCTATCACACAAGTTCAGTCCAACTCACAGTCCAACACTGAAATAAGTCCATGTATCAATCCAATCGTCATAATCTTTTAGTAAGGTAAGATCACATCCAATATGTCCTCGATCAACTACAATATTGAATAGCTACTACTGATACTTAACATCAACGACATATCATCGAATGAATCTCAAATGCCAACAACGTCAACCTCATCTCAAAATAAGTCAGGCTCCAATATAAGGAATATAGATTCTGGATGACCTCTAACTCAAGATCAATCTAAATCACAACTTAACTAAATCAATCATATCTGATATGACCTCAAATATCCAACTAAATAAGTCATGTCTAATTACTGAACATCATTCAATGTAAATAACATAAGTCCAGATCGATCCGAAGTCATTACAGCCAACTCATATTCCCAATAGTTCCATAATCATCTAGTTCCATTACACATCTAGCAATCTGATATAATAATTATTGTTCCAACATATAACAATATCCAGTACTAATCCTCTCACTCAAACATACAACTCTGATTCATAAGTATTCACAATTCCTTCTCCTATTAAGATCAGTCATGATATCCCAACACTCGGTATCACAACATATCATCTACATGCATCTAAGTTCTATCATGATAAGTCAAGTCATTACCACCAATATCCATCTCTAGAAATCAGGTACATCCATCAATAACCAATACATAATCCATGGATGAAGTCCACAATCCATAAAATGACTATACACAACTGACAGACTCACATTAGTCGACTAGGGGGAAGTTACTAGTCGACTAGAGAAGTATTAGTCGACTAGTCAAGTGAATCAAGTCGACTAATCTAAGGCCAAGTCGACTGACAGGGAAGGGCCAGTCGACTGATACAGATACAGAGAGCTACACAGCTCCAGGTCACATTATTAGTCGACTAGGGCTAGAGGGTAAGTCGACTACAGACACTGTTAGTCGACTACTATATGTATCAAGTCGACTAACAGAGAGATACAGAGAGTTCACACTTTCCTGGGAGGAGACCTAGTCGACTAGGGGTGCTGGGTAAGTCGACTAACAAGGATGTTAGTCGACTATAAACATGGGCAAGTCGACTAACTCCTCTGCCAGGGTATCAGAAAACAGAGGCTCATGAATATCTGATCTCTCACACAACAAAACATGTATATGCCTCCTCTCTCTCACACATCAACATACACAATCTCTACACAAATTCTATGTACACAATAGAATCATAATTAAATCAAATACACATAACTACGAGGAATCAAAGGAGGAGGAGAATACACTCACAAAGAGAATGCCGTATACGCGACGAGGGACTGCCAGAGATCGCCGTGTTGCTGTTGTGGACGCTGTTGTGCTATGCTCGGCTGGGGATCCGGCTGTCGCTGTCCTGCTGCTCCTGGGACTGGTGGTGGTACTCAACGGAGAGGTGAAGCCTCGGCCATGGAGACGCACGCACGGGGCTGCTGGATCTGGGTGCGAGGAGCTGCTCGCTGCTCGCTGATGAACCTGGGCGTGTGCTGATCTGCAAGGAGGGAGGGGCAGCAGTTCTGCCACGTTGCTGTCGTTGCGCCATGGTCCCAGGGAAAGGGGGCCCTGCTGAACTGGAAGATGGGCGCGCTGCCGCTGGATCTGTCGTCGAAGAGGGCGCAGCAAGGGGCCTGGGCAGTTGCCGTATCCTCTGTTGGTGTTGCGGCTGCTGCTGCTGTTCTGCTGTTTGGAGAGGGGCTGCTGGGCTCGGTCAGGGGAGACGAAGGGGACTGTCATGGAGGGGCTCGGCCATTGGTTGTTACTGGCCTGAATCTGGAGATCTGGTTGTGATCAAAGAGGGGGACTGTATATGGATGGGGGTGTGCGGCAGGGAGCAGCAAGGGGGAGGATTAGATTAGAATGGTTAAGGATTTGGTGGAGATTTTTGAGGGGATTAGTTAGGATTTAGATATGATAGGATTTGGGTTGTTGAGATAGGTTTCGGGTTGCGGGTATGCTAACGGGTTGAGGGTTTGAGTCCAAATAGATAAATGGGTGTTGGGTTATGGATCTAATGGGTTGAGGGTAACATGATAAAGGGTATAGGATCACCAATGGGTATTGGATCTATTATGTAATAGGATAAAGGGTATAGGATCCAATCTGGGTTAATGGGTCTAATAGGGGTTGGATATTTGGGTTTGCTAATGGGTAGAATCAAGGAGTAAGACATTAATGAAAATCAAGGGATGAGGAATGCACCTCTACAAAACAATAATCCAACATTAGTAGTAACATTACTTAACCAAATTAATAACCTTAATAATACCAACAACATTACAAGATAATAATAATAATAATAATTAACAGTAACAGTAGCAACACTAATAATATTAATAATAATCACTGGCAAGAAAATTATAAATTAAGTTGATAAAAATAATTTTTAAATTAAAATAAATACTTCAGGAAAATAAAAATACAGTATTACTAATTATGGGTATTACAAATTGAAACTCTTATAATCTCTTATAATATGTGTGTGAGGCCCACACACATAACATCATCTGAGCCACAGTGACTTGAAGGACAGGATCTGGTGGCCCCAAATGTAGGCGATCGATGACTTGACTCACTCTTGCACTATCATCATCTGGATCGCCTCTGCTCTCCATGCCGTTGTCAACTTCGGTCAGTACTCATACATTGCTTACACGCCCAACTGGCCGACGATCAGCCGTAGCTTCATGCCCGTGGAGGGCACAAGCGAGTACGAGCTGCTGAAGACCAATCCGGAGAAAGTGTTCCTCAAGACCATTACCACCGAGCTCCAGACCATCACCAACATATCGCTGATGGAGATCCTGATGACGCATTTCTCCGACGAGGCGTACGTGGGAACACGAGACTCGACTGAGTGGACCAGCGACCAGAAGGCCATTGAGGCATTCAAGAGGTTTGGGGCTAGACTGTCGCAAATCGCGGACAAGATCAAACAGCTGAACGAGGACCCAAGCCAGAAGAATCGGACAGGGCCAGTGAATGTGCCGTACACATTACTGTTCCCAACCAGCCAAGATGGGATTACTGTCAAGGGAATACCTAACATCATCTCCATACAAGATGGAGTTAGGATGGTATAATGCTGTGATCAATAAAGTTTGATATTGTATGCTCCTTGGAGTCACAAGTGTGTTGCTTGATATCTGTCTCTGTGAAGCTAGATGGTGTTTG
Organism: Agave tequilana; assembly: GCA_038442645.1. NCBI lineage: Eukaryota > Viridiplantae > Streptophyta > Magnoliopsida > Asparagales > Asparagaceae > Agave > Agave tequilana. The sequence goes on from JAVJIF010002679.1 coordinate 165,201, forward strand.
GCAATAAGAGTTAGCAGGTGTTACCAACTAAAACCTGGTGACTCCAAGGGAACCCCTAACATCATCTCCATCTAAGATGGAGTTAGGACGGTGTTATGGTGTGATCAATAAGTTTGATGTTGTATGCTCTTCTTTCTGAGGGGAATAATTAAGTGTTATTGATATGCGTCTCTGTGAGGCTACATAGTGTTTGACAATAAGACGTGTGTGTTGAAGTAACCCTTATATTTGCACATCAAGCATACCTTTAGAAAATATTTATGCAATTTGACCGCAATCTTTGTAGAGAGAACTTGTCATTTTTGGTACCATCAAGGGAAAAAAAACCATATATAGAATAGGGCAAGAAGAAATTGTAAAGTGATAAAATGCTTGTGCATTCTCTTCACCTTCCTTTCGAGTGTTAAAGGATTACCATGTTCATACGATTGAACATGACAGAAGGTATATATCTGTACTCATATTCATATGCACATAAGATTAATTTATTGTATATACAACATACTGTTAAATAGTTGATTCAAGTTTATTGTCAACATAAATTTTTTTTATTTCTAACATTATTTACTCGTGATCATTCGAGATGCCATGCCATCTAGATAAGTTCACTAACACCTTTATTTTATCCAATTAAATGAAACGCCAGCAAGTTAGTAGTTTTGATGCCAAAAAATGACTGAAAGCTACATATAAAACAGATTTTAGTTTACTATGGTTGAGAGAGAGAGAGAGAGAGAGAGAGAGAGAGAGAGATTCTATTAGCATCAAATATAAAAGGACTATCCAAAAAATAGCTGGGTCCGGTTCACGTGTGTGAGCCACACACACAATAAGAGAGCCAATCACGCATTGACACGTGTATTGAACCTCTTATAATCTATTATAATATGTATGTGAAGCTCACACTCATAATATATTATAAAACCTAACTCACTCGCCTATGAACCGAACCCATTGTGAAGCGTGTCTTTGTGATTTCTGTTGAAAACGGATCTACAGTCACACAGTGGATGGTTATTCAAATGGATCCTATTTTTATAGCAACAACAGACCATTCTTAAAAAACGGTGGCTCATATTCATCTTGATGACTTGATCTCTAAGGATGAAGGAACAAGTGATTCAAAAACCATTTACCCCTTTGAAATTACTTTATTTCAGCCGTTAAAAGAAGAAAAAAACTGAAAGAATTTGAATCGGGTAAAATTCAATTCCCTAGTCCAATAAGTCAGGATCTGGATCCGATAGGGATCCGATCCATTACAATCCCTCCTCAAACCTCAAGTCTCGACCATACAATTTCCCCAAACTAAATACACTGAGAAACCCCGCAGCCTCTCTCTCTCTCTCTCTCTCAACTCATCCATGGCCGCTCACTCTCTCTACCCTCTCTCCTCGCTCTTAAATCACCCTCTCAACTCAGGAATCCGCTTCAATCTCTCTCTAACCCTCCGCTCTCTCAGCCCTCGTCTGCTTCCTTCTCCTCTCAAGAAACCTAATCCTACTCTTTTACCAGCCCGACTCGTTCAATGCTTCTCCTCCTACAACACCCGCCGCCTCCTCCGCCGCTCCTCCTACTCCTCCGCCGCTGCCGCTGCGGAAACCATTCAGGAGTAAGTTCTCTTTCCAACCGGTTCATGCTCGACTCAATGCTTCATTTGATGATAGTTGATTGCTCTTAGATTTTTGTATATAATTTCTGTCACATAAAAACCACAATTCGCCTTTAATAGTTAATTCAACTCATAAAGGAGGTTCTTTTATGTGTGTAGTAGAACTTTGTGTATGTAAATTAATTAGCTATTGGTTCTACTTGGAAATTTAAATTTATTTTGGTTTACAAAAATGTACCAAAAGTTCAGTTATCTTTTTTTTCTATATTGTGCTCTTTATATTTCTTGGATAAACTGGAATATTTTAAGCAGAATTGTTCCTATTGAGGAATAAATTGTGTTCTGTTATGATTCCATTTTGGCTTAAATTAATCCTCAGACTACATTACCTCTATGAATATTGTCATTCTACCTCTTTTTCTGTTCACTTCCTACTCTTGGAGAATTTGAAGGGTTGTGTGTTAACTGCGTGATCATAAGGTCCCTGGCTGAAGACAGGGGCGGAACCAGGAATAAATTTTGGAGTGGGCTGCAATCTTTTATAACATATATTTATGAATTATATGAATTTATCAAAAGAATAAAACAATATTCTCCACTAAATCAAGAGTGGAAATAGGAATAAATATGCTAAAAGAAAACCAAAATAGAAGGGTGTCTAACACAGTATATGAAAAAGAACAAAAATAAAAATAGGTTTAAGCCAATATATAAAAAAGTAGTTCGGCTCAGCCCACTACTGGGTCCGCCCATGGCTGAAGAGATATTGGTTTTCATACGCACAAATTGGCCCCCAAAATTTTTGCGGGGAGGTGCTTTGGTATCTCCTCCATGAATTTAGGACCCACTTATCAAGGGTTGATGTCATGTTGATAGACTTCAATAACATGTGGATGTTTGGAACTTTCTTGGCTTTTAGGTGTGCTCTGTTAGAAATCCTGTGTTGATAAGAAAAGGCTGGTAAGATGAGATGGATGGTTAAATTACTCTAGATTACTTTGTATTGATGGTTGGAGTTTAGGAATGCTTTGTTAAATATTTATTTGGTTGTGTTAGGTAGTATACAATAATAGGGAAGAAAATGAAAATGCACAAGGAAAACTTATGTAGCACCGGCATTTCTAAAATGAAGCTATACCCATGTTGAATACATGTTCGACACTGATACTTCTAGAACACTCCCTGGACAACTATTTCAGACACTTCTAGAACATTTTTCAGACACATTTTTACACTTGTCAAACACCTGCTTTATTCTCTTTGTGCATTTAATTGTGCATATACTTTCATTTATGCAATAAGGCATGCGACTCAGTATCTCCTGTGTTTCAGATTGAATTGAAAATAACATGATCTGCTCATCTTATGTCATTTTTGATGTGTATTTCTTTCATGCTTAATTATTTATATCAATATACTGGTGATATGGATAGTTTGCTCAATCTAAACTGAACTTGAATGGCTCTAATTGTAACCCTGGTCTATGTAGTCCAATATCACCTTTTGAAAACATCAGTAAAGGACGTATCTACCATGAAACATATGGGTGTCAAATGAATGTTAATGACATGGAGATTGTACTATCGATCATGAAGAAAGCTGGGTACATGGAAATTGTGAAGGAACCAGAGAATGCAGAGATAATCTTTATCAATACATGTGCCATCCGGGACAACGCTGAGCAAAAAGTCTGGCAGAGACTTAACTACTTTTGGTTTCTGAAAAGGGAGTGGAAGAGTAATGTTAATGTAGGACGATCACAGTCTTCACGTCCTCCAAAGATAGTCGTTCTTGGATGCATGGCCGAGAGGTTGAAAGACAAGATACTTGATTCAGATAAGATGGTAGATGTAGTTTGTGGACCCGATGCATATAGAGACTTGCCATGTTTATTGGAAGAAGTCGATTATGGACAACAAGGAATCAACACTCTTCTTTCCCTTGAAGAAACTTATGCGGATATCAATCCTGTAAGGATTTCAAAAAATTCAGTTACAGCATTTGTCTCAATAATGAGAGGTTGCAATAATATGTGCTCATTTTGCATTGTTCCATTCACTAGAGGCAGAGAGAGATCTCGTCCTGTTGAATCAATCATGCGCGAGGTTGGTGAACTATGGAAAGAGGGTGTGAAGGAAGTTATGCTTCTTGGTCAGAATGTTAACAGTTATAATGATGTTTCAGAAATCAAAGGCGTTGAACCAGGGTCAGAATGGAGGCTTAGTGAAGGATTTTCAAGCACGTGCAAAGTGAAAAATATGGGATTACGTTTTTCTGATCTCTTGGATCGTCTATCAGCAGAATTTCCAGAGATGCGATTCAGATACACATCCCCTCATCCGAAGGATTTCCCAGACGGTTTACTTTATCTGATGCGGGATAGGTACAATATCTGCAAAAGTATTCATTTACCAGCTCAAACAGGCAGCTCAACTGTACTCGAGAGAATGCGACGTGGTTACACAAGGGAGGCTTACTTGGAACTTGTGCAGAAAATACGTTCAATCATTCCAGATGTAGGGATTAGCAGTGACTTTATATGTGGTAAGCATTCATAGTGCCTTCTTTGCTTTCTATGCTTTTGAATGTTTACTGCTTATGGTCCTTGAATGACATCATTGTCGCCTATTTTGAATTTCCTGTTACTTGTTTGTCACCGTGTGATTATGGTAGTTTGATGTTTAGAGTAGGTGCAGCAGTCCAGAATATGCCGATTTTCTTTGCTGTTTTTATTTTACCACTGGTGTCATACTATATCATTTGTCATCTATACATGATCTTTTCAGTTATATTGTTCACAAAGAATTCCTTTGCAAGTACTTTATTCATGTGTTGGAAGTTTATAAAACACGTTACTTTTCATTTGTAGAGCTTTTAGCATATGTAAAGCCAAAATGAGTGGTGTGGATTATTCCTTGTGAAGGTACACGAATCACCCCACCTGCACTTCATTATTCAACCATATGTCACGATCTTCATGCCTAAAACTTAGGTGTCTGGCAAATCATGTGATTTAGACACCTTTCATGTTCTGTTAACTAATCATTTTGCAAGCAACTCATGCATGGGTGGAAGGTATTTACTGCTCCTATTTTTTTGTCCATGCACGTGGTTCGGTATGGAATTTACTTTGAGTGGTGCGAATCGTGCACTCGAAGTAAGACTCGAAGTAAGAAGATAGGTTCTAGAGTGCCATAAGAGAGAGTAAAATATGGCGACACATGCACGTGCGCACACAGATTCGTGTTTTAAGTGGCCATCTAGGCTGGTTGCTTAAGCGGTCTCTTAAGAGCCCAGGCTAGTCTTAGAAACTGGAGGTTGTTCACACGCCAGTTAGTTTCCAAATGATCTTTCTTTATTGTTTAATAATAAATTAATTTTAGTAGTTTCTAACTTTTTTATATGTTTCTTTTACTTTCAGGCGATTAAATGAGCATTTTTAAAGGCATAAACATGATGGTGCTAACTATTCACATAATTGTTGAGTGGCAATTTTAAAATAGCAGCACAAATAGCATATGAAATGACAAATAAAAAAATAACATGACGCAAGAACATTTAAGCATATCAAATGCTAAAATCATAGGCCTTACCAGATGATTTTATGAATAATAAATAACCAGGTGAAATGAATGTGCCCCAAGTGTAGTTGATTGGGATTTTTGCATAGAAAGGAGAAGGGGGCAGGAGTTCTTCTTTCTTCATTCCTTTTCTTTTTCTTTCTTAACGATGACAAAATTGGATATGAGTCAATATAGGAGATAGATTCTTTACTGATTGAAAAAGAAAAGAAAAAGAAGTGAGCTATAAGGAGATGGAAGCGTCATGGTATGAGTTGGATGGTAAGTAGATATTTATGGAGCAAATTAATTTTACTTCTAATGAAAGGCTCAAATGCACTTAAGTTTTACAATATTTGTATATACAACTTAGATTCAGTTTAGTTTAATCAATGATTAGGATTTCTTATAGACATAAACCTTTAAGCTATTAGTGCTTTTATGGTAGTAGGATTCATATCCATGTAATAAAAAGGAAAATAATGTGAATCAATGAAGCAAAGGAGGATCAAAAGGAGGATAAAGGCAAACATAAAAAAGAAAATACAAAATTGAGGAAGAATGGGAATATACTGAAATGAATTAGAAAGAAAAAAGTGAATGTCGAGGGAAAAAAGGAAGGAAATTTTTTGTTTTTTTTAATATAGGAAATTTGGTTTCCTCCTTGACCAAAAGCTCAAGCCAAAATCCCATAGACCCTCTTTCTCATCATCACAACCCCTTGGCAGTATTCATACGAATACATCACATAAGGGTTAGAACTTTCCCATTTACCCTCTCTCCCCCTTTTATCTATATATATACCCAAAATTTTTCAACTTTTTCTTCTCCCTTCTCTTTCTCAGGTCAATGAAAGCCCAAAGCTCATTAACTTCTTCCTTCTCTATTTCTGTGCTACAACAACCCAAAAAACCATTATTTTCTTTCGTCCTTCTTTAATGCCTTCGTCTTTCTTTTGCTAAGGATCAGAGTGAATGATTTTCAGTTCTTTGTGTTAGATCTCATTTCTTCCATTGAGCACATAAAAATCCTCAATTCTTACACTGAACACAATGACACTTCATCAAAATTTCAATTCTCTCTCTCTTTTTTATGGGGATCACATGAATGTGATAAGTAATTGGGTTCTCTTTGTGAAAGGAGTTGTCTTTTTCATGTGATTTTTAAGTGATGTGGGCTTTCATGAAATGGCTCCTTAAAATTCAGATGAAATGATTAAGGGTTTTTTTATGAGAGAAATAACAAGAGAGAAAAGAAAGATGTGGGACAACCGAAGAAGAAGAGGAAGAGGAGGTCCAAGTCCAAGAAGTCAAATTAAGTAATATCCACGGAATTGTCTTACTTTATGACTAAAATGTCTACATGTATATCTAAACTATGTATTTTTATTTGTAAACTGTCTACCTTTGTATGTAATCTATCTATATTTATTTATAAACAATTTTCTTTTAGTTATCTTGTACATTTATATTTACAATTTTCTATTTAGTTGTACAATGCTTATCTTTATATGTAAATTGTCTTGTTTATCTGTTAACTGCTTATTTCTCTCGGTAAACTATATATATTTAATTAATAATTGTCTACCTTTATATGTAAATTGTTTTTCTATATATAAATCTACTTTTATTTGTAACATATCTACCTTCATATGTAAATTGTTTTCTTTTATCTGTGGCTATCTACTTTTATTTATAAGTTGTCTGCATGTATTGTAAATCATTTTATTTTAGTTTCTAACTATCTACTTTTCTTAGTAAATTATCTACATTTAGATAATAGTTGTCTATCTTTATACGTAAACTATCTTTTTTTCTACATAAAATATATATACTTTATTTGTTTACATTTAGATAACAATTATCTACCTTTATACATATACTGTCTTTCTTTGTACATAAATTATTTGTTTATTTGTTTGTGTTTAAATAATAATTGTTTAAATTTAGGTAATAATTGTCTACCTTTATAATAATTGTCTACCAGTGTAGTAAAACGGTCTTTCTTTGTACTTTTCGTACATACTTTTATTTGTAAACTATTATATTTATATTTAAATTGTCTTCTTTTATCTATAAAGTGTATATATATTTAGGTAATAATTATCTACCTTTATACATACATAATTTGTCTTTCTTTATATATAAAATGTCTACTTTTATTCGTAAACTAGCTACTTTTAGAATCACTTTTTATCAGCATATGTTTGTTTACCTTTGACATAAACCTGTTTACTTTAAATGCGTGTTAGCTTTTGTTTTTTAAAGTAGTCAATTTCATGTCAAAGGTAAATAACTTACCCTCCCTATGATAACTTCTCTCTCAGCAATAATGAGCTTAGATCTCGCATCAACCATCAAATGCGTGTTTTAAATATGATTAATTATGCATTATTAATAATATCAGTGATGATGGACAATTTTTATAGGTAGATAGTTTTGTAGAATTCTTTTCACCCATCAGCCACATTAATTGGGATTGATTTATGTATCTAAACCTTAGATTCTAAAAATTTTAAGAACTGAAAAAAAAAATAGAAAGTTAGTATGGAAAATTTAAGAAAATACAGTGTATCATATACTCCAAAAAGTGGGACAAGATGCTAGTGTGAAGGGAAAAAGGAAGCACAAAGTTTTTGGCTTGAAGAATGAGTCAAAGTGGTGATTAAATTTTCAAAAAAATCTTAGGGGGTTGGGACATAATTTTCCCAAGAAGGAGATAAAAGATTTATTAGAGTAGAATAAATTTATTTGTAATAGAGTTTTTGTTTTATTTTGATTTCTCCTAGTTCTCCTAAGACATTTTGTATTTTCCTAGTCTTATTAAGATATGTACTTTTTTTTTACTCTATAAATAAATTACTACAATATAATTGAGGGTGGACTCTTTTCTTTCCTCATCTTCTTCTCAACATGGTATCAGAGCCTTAAGTTTTTTTTAATCCAAATCATCACCTGACTCGCACTTGCCATCTTCCTTATCATCTTTCTTCTTCTTCTTTGGATAATTCTTTCTTCTTCCTTTTTTCTTTTTCTTTTTTCCCAAAACCCTTTTCAACCCCCTCACCTTCCCCCTAAAAAAAAGAAAAAAAAAAAACCTATTACAATATTTATTGTGCTCTAATATTTTATCGAGAGCCGTGGCCGATATAGTTTGTTAGTTGATGTGGATCCAATCTCTTCTTTGTGAAATGGGCGTATCTACAATAAGTCGACATTGATGTATTGTGACAATCAAGCTGCTGTGTACAATGCTAATAATCCTTTTTTTTTTCTTGAGCAGACAAAGCATATTGAAATTGTCTTGCACTTTATTAGAGACATGGTAATGAACATCAAATACTCACCTTATTTGTTACATTTAGTTGCTAGCTTAGTGATATTTTCACTAAAGATTTATGAGAAAGAGCTGTTTATTCTTTGTAATAAAGCCGGACATTATTGACATTTTATGCTCCAGCTTGAAGGAGAGTATTTAGAACAGAATAAATATATTTGTAATAGAAATTTTCTTTTATTTTGGATTATCCTGGTCCAATTAGGATATTTTGTATTCTTCTAGTCTTTTTACGACATGTACTCTTTTTACTTTATAAATAAACGATCACATCTTAATTGAGAGTGGACCTTCTCTTCCTTTTCTTCTTCTTAACAAATCAGAAGAGGGAAGAGAAGGATGAAGGAAATGAAGAAGATAAGCAAGTGAAAATTCCAACAAAAAAAAACTAGAAATGTTGAAGACAAATTTGTCACAGTTTGCCAATGCTGCTAGTGCACGATTTGATCCTAAATGCAACTGGTATTGCTATATCGCTTCTAGTACCCCCAACTTATAGGATAGAAATAGGAGGAAAAGAAAATGGGATGAATATAGTTCTATGCACGATTTAAGTTAGGTTTGATAGTTTTGCACTAATTTCAACTACGATTCACTTGTTACAAGGCTAATTTTTGTATACAATTACAAGAAAATGAGAGTAAGAATTAAATTTTATAATGCTACTCATATTAAACTTGAATTGTGCCCCTTAAAAGAGAGAAAAGATGTGTACTTAAGTAAATATAAGTGTGAGAAGCTTAATCAGGCCTAGGCGAAGAGGTCGGTGCTCTAGAACTTCTTAGGCGACCACTTTTTAGAACACTAATTAAACACTAGGAAAACGAACATGCTTACACATATGAAAATTTCAATATTTTACATTCGCATAAATAAAAAATAATAAAAATCATAGAAAGTATTAAGTCTTAAAGGTAGAAAAATATTAGCTTGACATACAAAATACGTATGTAATAATGTGTTGCACATAGAAACCAACATCTTATGTATTAAAACCTTATGAGATTCTAATCTCATGATTTCTTTAGCCAATTTTCTATGCTTTAGACCATATATTTTGAAAAAAAAAGTTATCGTACAGGGTTATATATAGTAAATTAAATACAATAATTCTTTTGATGGAATATAAAGAATAATTGTACAATATTGGTTTAGCCAAATAGATATGCTAATTATGTTTTGATAAAATTAATCAAATATATTAAGAAAGATGACTTAACCCATTTCCATTAATATAATTTGAGCATCTTTGATTGTCAAGTCATAATGAAATTAGGAATCCTTTGTTTGTCTAAATTGTTATGATGACGATGATTTTTAATTCTACTCATTTGAAAATCATATAATGAATCTTTAATTATGTTATGATTAAAGTAGCAATTTTCAAAGATTTAAAATTTTTAATACCTAAAATATCTATGCAGGAAAAAATAAGGTGGGACAAGACTTTGAACTATTTTACTTGTAAGAGTATTTATGAATATAAATTATAGATATAGATTTGAAAAAATAATATAAATGAACAAAGTTATTGCTTAGACCATCTCCACCCCCCCATATCTCTATATTTAGAGGCGGATACACTCCAACAGCCTTTTATATCCCCATTTAAATATAAAGGAAGCCCTTCTCTCTCTTTAAATTTAAAGGGATGAGGGAGAAATAGTGGGCTCTCTCTATATCACAATTCACAATTTAAATTCCTAATTTTGCCCTTAAAGTCTCATTTAACTTTTCAAGAATATCAAATGTATCCTTTAATATAGTTAAACTAATTATTTAAAATCAATATAACTTTAAATTTACTTTTCTATTTTAAATAAAAATTATACCGTTAGAAATGTCTCGCGATACCTTCATAATGATACTAACATTGAATATATTTAATATTAATTTTAAATTTCTCATTATCAAATATTGAAAATATATCGAAATTGAAATACACCGAACTTGAAAAAATTGCTTACTAAAATTTAATATTATATTAAAAATAAACTAATTTAAAATTAACTCCAAAAACATTCAATATTAGTCTCATTTAAAAGACCTCACGAGACGGTTCTAACGGTATATTTTTTGTTAAATAATAATTTACTCTTAAATAATTTATTAACATTTAAACTAATATTTAAGAAAAAATTGTTAAATAGAGGGCTACATTAGAGCAGCCCTCTATATATTCTGGGAATATTCCTAGACAACCCTCTAAAAATAGAGGGTTGCATTAGAGATGCCCTTACTAATTGCAATTAGATAAATTAGACATTAATATTTTTAACTTTAAAATAGTTCTAGTTTTTGAAATCTATTTGTTCTACGCACATATTGAAATTTATTTAAATATAATTTAAATTTTAAGAAATTTGATGGTTAATAATTAACAAATTATAATTATGTTTGCTGATGAATGTCTATTTAGAAATATTAGGAGTTTAGTTTAATTAAAGGTTTTTTCCCTTATATTAACACATAGAATCTTTGCTAATTCCGTAGTCACTCCCCAAATCTTTATATTTTCATATCGAACCCCAAATCTTTTAAGGTGGGACAGAAAACCATCCCACATTAGTTGTTGTTTGTTTTTAACGGTGATATGGTCAAAATACGTTTCTACTCTCAGCAAAAGTTAATGGGGTTGAAGTTTGAAGGAAGGAAAGTTTGAGAGAGGAGAGGAAGTTAAGAATTTATATTGAGAAGGTGGAGAGGAGGAACGTCAGATTGGAGGAGTGAAAAATTCGTTGGCGTTGGGAAGGGGAAATAATCATTGGGGTTAGGTTAGTAGTAATTGGGTTAGAGAAAGAGTGTTAAACTAAAAGAGGAATGGGTTGGTGAGAGGAAATAAAGAGGAAAAGAGATAAAGGATAATTTAGTCAATTATAATAGTATTATATAATATATAAAACTAAAAAAAAAATATTCCAGAAATCTTTTAACATATAGATGACAGAACTAATGGAGGGGTTTTTTTCCCAACTTAAAAGATTTGAGGTGTCCATATGGAAATATAAAGATTTGGAGGGTGAATACGGAATTATCAAGAATTTTAGGAGTCGATATGAAAAAACCCTTAATTCAAAAGAAAATACAGCAAATTAGATTGTACGTAGAAATATGTGTTTAAATCTAATTAATATCAATAAGTATCAATAAGGTTTCAGTTTAATTAAACTAAAGTAATCGAATATCTACTTAAAACTTCAATTTAATTAGGATTTATTCACATCAAATTATATTCAGTTTAATTAAACAGGAAACTTAACAACTTAGCATGTGAACTTAATTAGGATTCAAATAAAGGAAGTCTATGAAGTAAAATCTCGACTTAAAAATATAGGGAAAAATAATTCAATGTTGTAACTTTTAACCCAATTTAATTTTATAACCACGTAGTTTTACTGTTTAGTATTTGCCCAAAATCTGAGAACCCAATAATTTTATACCCATATTGACTCTTGTAGTATACACACACAGTCTACGTGACATACTTTGACGAACTTCTGACGAACTTCCTATTTTGCAGGGAAGAAGGGATTTTTAGAGAATATGTGTTAATTATTATAAGTTAAATATAAATGATATATATTATGGCTAGGTTTAGTAATAAATAGCATATTTTGATGATTTTTTTAATTTTTAGGCTTAGTTATAAATTTGAAGACAATATTTATTTTGGTCGTTACGAGGCCTTTGGGAAAAATGAATATGAGAACTTTTATTTGAAATTCTATATTTTATTTTACTGGGTATAATATGATATATTGGTGTATAATATTCTAAGGACAATTCATTCTAATATTCAAGTACTCGATATAGTTTACTGTTACTCAATATAGTAAACAAGTACCCAATATAGCTAAAAATGAATTAAGATAGTAATAAGTACTTATTATAGTATAACATCATTTAATAGAGCTTACTATAACTCTGTAAAGGAAACATGTATCTAGTATCGCATATTATTGCTAATAGTAGCATTTTTTTTCAATATAACATATTCCACTTAAAGCGCTGCAACGATGACCTGCAAATTTTTTAATTAATTATTTTATTTCAAGGATTGGTTATTATATTATTAAAAATGATAAAAGTATTGTACTAAAATATCTTTATATTATGAATAATATTATAATACAAATTATAATAGTATAATCATAAAAAATAAGACTTATTTTTAAATAAGAATATTTTTTAATATATTTTAAAAATATTTTAAATCTTTTTTAGTTTATGATATAAACTAATTTTTTTTATTAAAATGGCATTTTCAAAATTAATTGTAAACCCAAATTAGTTTCATACTTTACTTGTAAGCCCAGGAGTAAAACAACCATTTTGCCCTCATGCAACAGCATTCATTAATATTTTGAAAACTGGTTCGGTAGAGATGTATTTTGGATATAGAGTTAAATTTGAAACTACTTGGCATAAAATTAAATCATCTTCAAACTTTGTGCATGGAATTATTTTTCCCTAAAAATTAATATAGAATTAATAGCATATCACCGAAATATGTGTGTTAGGGAGGAAAAGAAGGGGGACATGTGTGTGTATTTTGGAGCTTCATTTACTTCATAATTTAACATGTTGTGCGCATGCACGTGTGTCTTGCATTGTGTGCTTCCTAGTTTAATATGTTACTTTTATTTTATTGGACTACTTCCTTAATGACCCAAAACCTTCTTATAATTTTATGTACACAGGCTTGTTCCCTTAATTTTATGGACTACTTCCTTAATAGCAAAAAACGCTCTTTTGCTTCCTAACTTAATATATTCCCTTAATTTTATGGACTACATGCTTAACGACCCAAAACTTTGGGAGGGGGAGGGAGGGAGCTCAGAGAGGGACTTCCTTTGCTTCCTAACTTCCTATACGAAGTCCTACCTTGAAGGAATTGTATACCATAAGAATATATTACCTTAATTCTATCGAGGCCTACTTACTTGATATATTACCTTAATTTTATGGATTACTTTCTTAACGAGCAAGACCTTTGAGAGAGGGAGAGTTTTCCCACTGCTTCTTACATCCTGTGTAATGTCCTAACCTGAAGGTATTATATACCATAATAATATATTTACCTTAAATGTATGGAGGACTACTTCCTTAACGACCCAAAACCTTTTCTCATTTGCTCAAGCCATATTACATTTTTGTTATTTGCACAAATAACTCACTATCACTTGTATTTTAAGACTTCCATGCACTATAGTTGATTCAGCCTGATGAAGCAATAAGACAAATACAGTAACCATAGACATCAAACCATGTCTATTGGGCTGGGCTTATGTATTATGAAGTATCTAAATTACCATCTGACATGTGTTATTTATCACGGTGAATTACCAAGCATGATTGTTCTGATTTATTTGTTTTAGGTTTTTGTGGCGAGACGGAGGAGGAACATGCTGATACACTAAGCCTTGTACGAGCTGTTAGTTATGATATGGCCTACATGTTTGCATACAGCATGAGGGAAAAAACTCATGCCCACAGGAATTACACTGATGATGTTCCTGATAGCATCAAGCAGAGGAGGCTGACAGAACTGATTGAAGCCTTTCGGGAGAGCACTGGGCAGTGCTATGATTCTCAGGTTGGAACAGTCCAGCTTGTTTTAGTGGAGGGAAATAACAGGAGAAACCCTGAGAAGGAACTAATTGGAAAGAGTGATAGTGGTCATAGAGTTTCTTTCTTAGTGTCCCTCTCCCAAACATAGTTGAGGGTGACAGGGAGCAGAAGATCCCCCAGGTTGGTGAATATGTGGAAGTTCGTATAGTGAAGTCAACAAGGGCATCGTTATTTGGGGAGGCACTTGCGCGAACTACCTTGAGTTCCTTTTATTGCAAACCTAGGAATTGAGGCTGCAATTAGGAATGGTGTATTTCACTTTTTTCAGCAATGCTTGGACACTGTGAATCTGGCGGAACTTCCTGTGGCAGAGGAAAAGATCTATAGAGTTCGAGTAAAATTAAGAAGATTTATGAGGCAACTTATCTTGAGAAATGAATTGTTGCAGTTCACGTCTGCTTTGGATATTTCGTGGAGTGCAATTTTGATGTACCACAAGTATTTCATCTGAGCCTATCCCTTCTCTGACATCATTTAAATCAGTGGCTAAGAAGGACCCTGCAGCAAGTGAGCCTACCTCATATTATTTACATATATGCCACTGTTGTTAAAATTTGCACCTTAAATCTTTAGATTTATTTCTGGGAATTAGTTACTCATTTATCTCTCTCTTCTATATATGTTTTACTTGTAAGAGTTTGTTTTAATAATAAGGACATGCTTTTTATCAACATTCCTTCCACCATTGAGTTTGGTTGTCGCTTAAATTCATTTTATGCTTGGTGATATATTCATCTTGTTTATCAATTAATTTGAAATTTATTCAGCAAGCAAAACATTCTTAGTTTGTTGCAGGATTTCTAATTTCATCTTTGAAGTCACAAACTGGAATATGACAATTTTAAGAAATAATCCAGGTTAGCATACGTGCTTGAAGTTGGTCGTTTCTTTTCTTTTTTATATAAGAATCTAGGTTCATAACTCCTTGTTCTAACTTTAAGTGAAATTTAGAATCTAGGTTGTGCCAATTGGGGCTCTAGTTTTAATTGAAATTAGATTCCGAGATTGCCAACCCTGGTTTCTGATTTTAAGAAACGAAGACACATGGCGTTGCTACAATTCTAGTCGTTTGAGTCATTATTTTATGTAATTTTCTATTTATTTTATTTTTGATGTTATTTTGTAGTTGTTTTTATTTTATTTTGAAGTTTAGTACCACGTCAGTTGTGGTCGGGAAATTGGGTCTTGTAAAGCCTATTTAAAGGCTCATTTATTATGAATAAAATTTAAGGCATAAATTGGAGAAAAATTGTTGCAAAAGATTAATTTGTTTAGAATTGAAAATCCTAATTTATCTCCTTTTAAAAAAACCCTAACCCTAATATTCTTCTCTTCTCCCTCCCGCAACCGACACCCCCTCTCGTTCTCTCTCTCTTCCCTAGCCTCGCGCGCCCATCTACCCACTACGCCCGCCACCTCCTCACCTGTGCTAGCAACTGCGCCCGCCCTTTTTCTCAACTCGCGCCTCCGCGTCTGAAGCCACTGTCGCTTCCACCCTCTCCTGTGGTCGCCAGCCTTCTTTCCTGCCGCTAAGCTCTTGCCTGACCTTCTCCACTCTTGTATTATCTCCTCGACAGCCCAGGATCTTGTCTGTTTCGTCTTCATACGGCATGCCAGCAACCAATCGCCAGCAACCCAACAATATACCTATATTGCCGATTAACTGTGCCACCGCCCTAGTCACCATCACACTCCCTGCTGCCTGGCCCCACCACATTATCCCCTCCTCCACAAGTCGACGCCTCGCTGCTATGCCAGTGATGACCCTGTAGCAGCATCGAGTGGAAGTTTTGATTTGGGTTCGTGATAGAACCTGACCCTCTATCACTTCATACCCGAATCCCCACCAATTTGACTTTGGGTTTAAGTGATCGAGTCCTACGAGACAGCAGACCCGACCCGACAGCTACACAGCCCGGATCCGTATGCTACAGTACTGACCCGCGAAGTTGCAGATCGACCACACAGTTCCAGACCCGTTAAGCTTCAGGCCTCATTTTCGGGCGATTTCTCTATCATCTGGAGTCCAATTCGAATCGTTCTAGAGTCATGGGCTCGTAGAAGATAGTGCTACGCATCAACAGGACACTGAGGTCGACTTAATACTCAGTAGGTATATTTTTTTCTCGACATGGTCCTTATTTGTAAGTCTGATAACTGTTTTTTAGTGTTTTGTCAATTTTATCTGCTATCCACTATACACCATGAGTTGCGAGAATCTGTGAAACCTGTAATTTGCTAATTGTTGATATTGATAGTATAATTGTGCCATCATACCTAGTATTGGTATTAATTTATTTAAGATTAGCACGGTCTAAACCGCACCTGCATTTTTTGGTGAAGCCATCAACCACATTGCAAGTTTTGATATCTTCCTGCCCACAATCATAATTTTGGTGGAACATTGCGAATTTCTGTTACATCATACACGTTTCACATCAACCACACTTCACTGTAATTTTCACCCAATTAGGAACCCACAGGGTTGGGAGCTGGGTGCTAAATTACTCGAAATTCATCCTAGATTCTCATTTCAAACCTCCTTGATAAATCCAATATGAAACTGGGTTGGCAGCCCTGGTTTCTAAAATACATTGAAAAAATAGAAAAAATGACCAACTCCGGCCCCACTACTGATGTGGATTGAAGTTGGTGGATTTTCATAAATAAAATGAAGTTGGTAAAAGTTCATAATATTTACAAACAATGATTTTTTATAAAACTTCTCCACCGGAAAAATTATTTGGCATTTAATCAGAAATGCGTACAATAGTCTATAAACAAGATGTTCAGAATGTGTTTCAGGATTATTCATGTGTATCTTACACGTTTGCTTGTGGGATTATTTGTGTGCTGCACAGTCTCAAACACATGCTTGTGTCATGATATCAAGTGATGTAGGATAAATTGTTACAGTCACGTCTCACATTGTAGGGTCCAAAAACTTTTTTGTGTAGATCATGATGGAAGTTGTCAATCACTGATGTTGCTGTTCCATACCTGTCAAGTTCTATGTGTTAACTTTTTGTAGGAATAACCAAGATGCCATCTGATTAGGGCCTATTAGAACAATTTGTAGTACTGAAGACTCTGGCTAAAAGTTCTACTAGTCTAAAGGAATTGACATCAGACATTATTTCCATACGATTCACATACAGACCACTCCCTCACACACAGATCACTCCTCTATCAGGATATATGTGAACTTAAACATGAATTTCCTAATTATGAAGTCAGATATTCATACTTGTTAAGCATAGGTCAGTTCTATTGCTTTGTTTCTGTACTTCAATCCAAGTCTTCCAAGAGGACAGCTGCTAACTCAGAACATTTGTCCTCTTTCCAATGTCTTCCTTGATCTAATTTTTTCTTTGAACATGTAGTAATTTATGTACCTGAAAAAAATATTAAAGTTTGGTTTTCTTTAAGAACACAGAAAGTCCTTTTAGGATCACATATCAACTAAATGTATTGGTCAATTAAGTGGTCATTTTCATTAAAAGTTGAACTTGTAGATTATTGTCTCACCAGTTTACCCAACATATCATTTTCATTGCCAATTAGGCAAATTAGCAATAGGAATTTTTGTTGCATCAGCTGAAATTACATGTTCCATTGAAGTTGATTTTTAGCTACAGTTCTCAGGCAACAGAAACAAAAAAGCCTTGTATCTCGAGTCTTTGGAGTCAGTTATACAAATATCTTTTTTTCTTCATTTCTATTTATTTAGGATCAACTCTTAGTGGCAGTGTGGGTGAACAATGAACAGTGTTTTCATGTTTCTTTCATCTCCCAAACCCTCGTAAAAGAAGTATCCCATTAGGTAGCTGATTAACAGCCTTAAAAAAAGGGCATCCAGGGTGCACATTTTTATGGCACTTAAGAAGTATAGTTTAGGCACACACTAGGTAAGAGCAGAATGTGCATTGGAATTTCAGCTTTGCTTGGTGATTTAGTAATATTTCACTTTTTTATTCCCAACAGAACAAGTTGTTTGAGCTGAGAAAAACATAGTAAAATGTTAAGGGTGTAGGACCGTAGGTTTAAAATTTAGGTGACAGGTAACAAGGTGACAGGCACTCTCTTCTTCATTTTGACTGTAGGAAAGGTGATTATGGTATCTTCCTCTGCCATCCAACTGCAAAATATGAAAGGAATATCACGTTAGCGTGCATGCAGTAAATTTCAGTGGCATTAAAGTCAGCAAGTCAGAGTCCAGTAGAAACTGGTACTCTCATGGGAAACATGCAAAAAGTTTAAATTGTCGCTCTAGGCTTATGGCTAAAAATGCAAGAAATGTGACACATGCGTCAATTTGGAAATGGGACTTATGAATTAATGATAAAAAAGTCAGAATTGTTTGAGTGGTTCTGAGAATTGTGCTAACTAGCTTCAAGTTTGAGATAGTAAAAAATCTGAAAACTAAAACTTCATAGTTTCTATTATGTCATTTAGGTTCCATTCGGGAAATCTTGGAGCAAATACTCTTACATTTGATATGCAAACATAGTCTTGTATGAATTACATTGGAAAGTTTCCCAAATGTTTTAATTGTAGTGGATAATTTGAAGCTAGTTGAACTTAAATTTCTATTCCAATTCAAAAAAAAAAAAATTCTATTCCAATTCAAAAAAACTTTCAAAAAGTGAAGAGAGATTTTACTACTTGTGACCTTTTTGCTTATCCATTAAGATTTAAGATATGTGAAATATGGCTGATATAAAGAGGATTGGAATATCCTTTTCATTTTAGGATCAATACTTACATGGACTCATAAGTTACCTTCTATATTTAACAAATTTCTTATTAGTATGTGCCGTGGAACTGTGGAAGATAAAATTTCCACTTACATGATCAGACATTACTGAAAATGTTGATATTACACTCCTATCTCTTGCATCTCTCGCTAAATTAAATTATTAGTCATTCAACCCAACTCCACACAGCATAACAACTCACAAGCTTAAACCTACTCAATTCTTGACTCGAGCTCAACATTGGCAAAAATACTTGACGGTCTTTCTTACATGCATTTACTATATATTAAAGAATATTCAAATGCAAAACTTCTTAAATACTTCCATCATTTATGTTTCTTTACACGGACAGTCTGATACCATATACCGCAAAGGAACTGATGTACCACATCCCAGAGAGCTAATTTGTTAACTCAAATAGTTATCAAGCAATGCCGAAGTATGCAAAACTCCTAATCCTATAAGTTTTTTCTCAGTTTTCTTTATTCTTGTGTTTGGATCATCTTCTCTTTTCCGCTGTTGATATGCCCAGTGAGCCCACCATAAACTGTAAAGTTTAGCATCATCAATTGATTACTTTGTAACTTTAGGTATCTTCCAGGATAGGTTTTCATAAAATTTTCCTTGCCACATATGCAATATCCACTAGTTCCTTATTTATGATGCCTCAAAATTATTCATAAGGCAGTCTATAGGAGGTGAAGTCCCTTTCAATCGTATAGAAATCTTTGTTCTTCTAATGAAGAAGGTAAGCTCTGAATGTTTTGGCAAATTAGTATTTCTTCTTTGCTAATAACATTTATCCTAGCATTCATTTCATTGCCCACATATAAAAAGTTTTAAGTAGCTGCCATTGCCATTGTGGACTTTGAGGTTTCTCTGAGAAATGCGATATGTATTTTGTTTCTGACTTTCTGTATCTACAAAATGCATTCAATGTTCCTAATAAATTCAGTTTTGCATTTTGACATCAATAATGTTTTTTCATTTTAAATTACCACTGAAGACCCATCCTTTTATTAAACCACAATCACCTATTGATACCATAATTCCTCAACGATACACAGATTATGGCACTCCAAACTGCTTAACTCTAGTTGCGAAAATTTCTTTCAGATATCTTGAACAGCAAGTAGTAGTCCTTTAACAAACATGTGATATCTACAAACACCTGATCTCTCTCTCTAAAGATAGCAAAAGCAACTCCAATTGACAAATCATTAACCTATTTTTATATAAGTCCTCTTTAGATGGTTAGATCGAATAAATTTAAAATGCCACTGCATGGTTATTGCTAATGATATAGAGTTATTTGTAGCCTCATTTTCCTTCTAGCGATTTAGGGGGTTGAGTTGAATTGTGGTTGAAACATTCCCAATCCCCACTTGCTGGGTTTAAATTAGCCCAAAGAATTATTTCCAATCACGTGCTATATTTAAAGAAATATGTGCAATTATGATGAATCATTGGGGTTTATACACAGAAAGCTTTCAGGGAGTTATGCCAGTTCATGTTATATTATGATTTTACAAGTTCAATAGATGTGTGGCAGTGAACGAAAACTCGGCCGAGTCGGATACGACTCGGCCGAGTCGTATCCGACTCGGCGCCCTCCGGTATGACTCGGAGGGCCGAGTCAACAGAAGATCGGCGAGTCGACTCGGATCGGGTCCGAGTCGGCGCCCGTGACTCCCCCATTAAAACGAGCTGAGGGAGAGAGAGAGAGAGATCAGATCTGATCTCTCTCTCTCTCTCTCAGTCGCGCTCGCCGTCCCCCCCCCCCCCCGCGACGCCCTCGCCGTCCCCCCGCGTCGCCGTCGCCGTCCGTCTGCAGGTAATTCTTCCTCTCCCCTCTCCCTCTCAGTCTCTCTCTCTCCCTCTCTCCCTCTCTCTGTGCCTCTCTCCCCCTCTCTTTCTCTGTCTCTCTCCCCCGCAGCGGCGCCGGTGCAGCGACTCTCTCTCTCCCCGCAGCGACTCTCTCTCCCGGCTCTCTCTCTCTGTCTCTCTCTCTCCGCAGCGACTCTCTCTCTCTGTCTCTCTCTCTGTCAGACTCTCTCTCTCTCTCACTCCCTCTCTCTCTCCCTCTGTATCTCTCTCTGTCTCTCTCTCACTCCCTCTGTATCTCTCTCACTCTGTATCTCCCTCTCTCTCCCTCTCACTTTGTATCTCCCTCTCTCCTTCTGTATCTCTCTCTCTGTCGGACTCTCTCTCTCTCCCTCTGTATCTCTCTCACTCTGTATCTCCCTCTCTCTCCCTCTGTATCTCTCTCTCTGTCTCTCTCTCACTCCCTCTGTATCTCTCTCTGTCTCTCTCTCTCTCTGTCGGACTCTCTCTCTCCTCTGTATCTCTATCTCACTCTGTATCTCTCTCTCTCTCTCTCTCTCTCCCCCTCTGTATCTCTCTCTCTCTGTCTCTCTCCCCCTCTCCCTCTCTGTCTCTCTCTCTCTGTCCCTCTCTCTCTCCTCCACTGTGTTTCCCTCTCTCTCCTCTGTCTCCGTCTCTCTCCCTCTCTCTGTTCCTCTCTCTAATTAATTTGCATTTAATATAATTTAATTTAGTTTAGTTTAGGTAAAGTTAATTTAACTTAATTTAGGTTAATTTAATCTAATAAAGTTTTGTAATTAAGTTAGGTAATTTAATAATTTTATTGAAGTTAGGTAATTAAGTTAGTGTAGGTTAATCTAGTATATGCATGTATTTTGATATTTTTCTACCGACGACGCTTGTATTTATGCTTTCACGTTATGTTTTAAGTGTTAGGTGATATGTTTTGAATATGTGATGCATGAATTTGGATGTTTACATTTTTTTATGATTTGTCATGATTTTTTCATAATTTTTTTGACGTTCTATGTAGCGTTTTGCGCGTATCGCCCGAGTCCGATCCGAGTCGCCGAGACCGATCCGTCTCGGTGCCGGCCGAGTCGGCGGCCGAGACCGAGACTTTGAACCATGATGTATGGTTCCTGGCGATAGGGAAGGTCTCATGTCGTGCATTTCCATATTTCTGCTAATGCCCCATCTATTATTACCACTACTTTTAGAATTTTTGTTGCTATAGGAAATCTTGCACTAAATAGAAGTAATACATCCTTAGAGATTTACATAATCATGATTCATCAGGTAAGATAAATTATTTATGGTCCACTATGGACTTCCTGGCTTTGATTGATGAGGTCTTCCCTAGATATAGTTTACACATTAAGTGCCCTCGTATCTGATTGGTTAATCATCAATCTTGAACTCATTATGACATTGATGACATTGCTAAAAATACTAATTATTGAAACAAAAGATTCAGGATCTAACGAGTTGTACCTGAAATTGGTAATGAAATGATGGAGAAAAAATGGCAACCTCCAACCTTGAGAGCTCCAATCCTGGACAAACCTTTGGCCACCACCAAAAGGAGTGAAGGTGCTCTGCACAGTTTTCTCTTCCCCTCTGCTAATTACATAATAGTAATATGAGTACTGAATTTTCTCTTTCTATATATACAATTGTACGCATACTTTTTATACTTGCTTGCCACCTCCAAGGATCAAATTTTATACTTACTTGGCCACCACCAAAAGGAGTGAAGGTGCTCTGCACTCTTTTATCTTCCCCTCTGCTAATTACATAATAGTAATATGAGTACTGAATTTTCTCTTTCTATATATACAATTGTACGCATACTTTTGAATGGATTTTCATAATTTTCTTGGTCCAAGTGAACAGAGGTGAAAGATGTCATGATGCACCATCCTTTAGGAATTACATATCCTGTAAAACAGTATGTATATGTATTAAGCATAAAAATGTGACAACCATCTACATACCTCTAACAAGGAGGTTTCAATATTATAATTTGTTTATAATATGCTTCTAATCATTATATCCATTTTTATTGATATGTGAAGTCCAGTTCTACACACATGATGAAAAAACAGATCTCCCAATTATTGTAATTAGGGTTAATTGAAGAGTTACGGAGATAGTTATCTCATTCCTCTACGTTATATATATATATATATATATATATATATATATATATAGAGAGAGAGAGAGAGAGAGAGAGAGAGAGAGAGAGACGTGTCAATCCGGAAGGATTCGAGGCCGAATCCTTCCCACTCAAATACAATCCTAAGACATCCAAATGCAAGATCTATACCGTTGAAGTTGATCTACATTATTTCAAGTAACTAAAGATAAAAAATCATGTATTTTGAATTTTTTTGCCCATCCATCAAGTAGACGCAAAATGGACGACCGAAAATAGCATATTGCTTAAATCTACGTTTTTAGACATACAAATTCTTGATCCGACCATTTCATCGTGATCTAAACACTTAAAAACTCTCACACACCAATTTTTATAGATTTCAAATATTCGACACCGTTAAACTAACCAACTCACTATTTTGTCCTTCCATTTTGTGTCTACTTGATGGATGAAAAAAAAGTATTCAAATACATGATTTTTAATTTTTAGTTAATTGAAATAATGTAGATCAACTTTAACGGAGTTAATCTTGCATTCAGATGTCGTAGGGTTGTATTTGGGTGAGGATTCAGCCTCGAATCCTTACGGAATGACACAAGTCTCTCTCTCTCTCTCTATATATAATATATATATTTATTTATATATAGATGGACTTGTGTCCTTCCAAGGATTTGAGGCCGAATTCTTCTAACCCAAATACCAACATCCGACATTCGAATACAAGATTCACTCCGTTGAAGTTGATCTATATTATTTCAAGTATCTATAAACTAAAAATCAAGTGTTTTGAATACTTTTTGCCCATTCATCGAGTAGAGAAAAAACGGATGGCCTAAATAGTGGTTGGTTAGTTTAGCAGTGTAGAACATTTGAAATCTAACAAAAATTGGTTTGTAGGGGGTTTTAAATGTTTATATCATAATCAAATGGCCGGATCGAGAATTTGTATGTCTAAAGATATAGATCTAACCAACTCACTACTTTTGGCCGTTAATTTTGCGCTACTTGATGAATGGGCAAAAAGCATTCAAAACACTTAATTTTTGGTTTATAGATACTTGAAATAATGTAGATCAACTTCAATGGAATGGATCTTGTATTTAAATGTTGGAGGGTTGTATTTGAGTTGGAAGGATTCATGCTCAAATCCTTTTGGAAGGACACTAGTCTCTCTCTCTCTCTCTCTCTGTATATATATATATATATATATATATATATAATATATATATATATATATATATATATATATATATATATATAATGCCCCTTCCTCTAACACTTTCCCTCAAACTATATCATATAGATACATGCCCCTATTGTCACAAATATATTTAACTTGTGATCCTTCAAGAGGTTTTGTTAACAAATCTGCCAAGTGATTAGCAGATTTTACATGTTTAGCCTCAATGATCCCTTCCAATGATCCCTTCTCTTTCTCACAGACAAAATGAAAATCGGCATCAATATGTTTTGTTAACTCATGCAAGATAAGATCAGAGGTTATAGATAGCTGACCAATTATCACAATACAACCTCATATTGTAGAGGATGACCAAGAACTAAGTTTTCAAGGTAGACTCTGGATCCATACCATCTCACAGGTGCTATTAGACAATGTTTGAAATTTTGATTCTGCTTTTGATCTAGAAATAATACTATGTCTCTTACTATTCTAGAATATCATATTTATGCTAACACACAGGATCCTATGATGGATCGCGATCCAACCCAACCAGCATCTGTAAACCCAGCTACATGTGAATGTTCAGAAATCAGAGTATAGCAGCCTTTGTCCAAGAGCATTCTTCAAATACCTCAGGATTCAGATCACATCATCCCAGTGAATAATTGACGATCAAACATAAACTATCTGACAACTACTTATGGCCAAGACAATATCTACTCTTGTACTTTACCTACCAGTCTCAATAGTCTCATTTATTTTCCTGGATCACTCACTGTATCTCCTTAATCTGATAGTAGCTTGGAATTTGGGTCCATACGAGTGTCAGTTGGCTTACAGTCTTGTACTGCAATTTGTCATTAGGCGCATACTTCCTGTGTGTGTGTGTGTGTGTGTGTGAGAGAGAGAGAGAGAGAGAGAGAGAGAGAGAGAGAGAGAGAGAGAGAGAGAGAGAGAGAGAGAGACCTCCTTCAATATCCAAGTAACATAAGTTCCCTAGGTCTTCAGTTACCCAGTATGGAACTTCCTCTAGAACTTCAATACCAAAGTAATGCACGATTTCCATTTCTTTAGATGCTTCTTGAGGTAGATCTTCAGGCTATGTTTTGCAACAACAGTTAGATGAGAGTAAGGTCTAACTCTTGCCAAACAACCATAAAATGCAAGAGTTATAGATTGAGGAGTAGAGGTCAATTTTGATTTTTTTCGGAAAAATTTATTTGCTCTGCCCTATCTAAACACCTGTAACACCTGTTTTTGAATAAACCATTTTTCTTAAGTATGAATAAATCCACCAAAAAATAAGTCATTTTCGAATAAATTCACCAATGTTACTGATCTGTTGACTCAACCTTTAAGATCTCAGAAATGATCATCAACAAGTTTGAGCATTGAATTAGTGCATACCCTTGATGTGCACATCCTTGAGAGCTTTTCTCCATGCTGCATTGATGATGTTTCCCATTCGAAGAGTTTCATTAATCACCTGGAGTTTGAAATGAGAGCTGTTGAGAACCCAAACAGTCATTCTGTGTCAGTCAAGTTAGGTTGAGGAAAAGAAGAAACAAAGAAAGAAAGAAAGGCAAAGGTCACGTTATTTGTGAAGGACAAAGATACATAGTCACTCCATGAATAAGGTTTGCCCATGAAGTCTTTCTCCCTTTTAGCTGCATGTTCTCCTCCAGGACTAAGCAAAATGAGTTTTATAACATGAATGAAACTATTAAATAATTGTCACCCAGGCAGCTTAAATACTTATTTAGAGATGCTTTTATCGGGCTGTTTGGATTCAAGGAAGTGGGTGGAAGTAAGAAGTGGGGAAGTGTCATTTCTTAATTTCGTTGTCCATCCAAACACTGGAAAAGAAAAATGAAAAAAAACCTTTTTTCTTTTTTCTTTTTCCTTTTACACAACCATTTCCTCACTTTCAGAGTGTTACAGTTAATTTTGTGGTTATGTAAATCACATTTGTAATAAGCTAGTAGCTCAAAATAGTTAATTTTGTGGTCATGTAAATCTCACTTGCATTCTAATTACAGTCTAATTTTTTTACATAATTAATTTTTTATTTTAATATTATTTTATGGTTAACTTTGTGGTCAACTTTTTCACTTCCACTTCCACATTACTAACCAAATATCCGGAAAACACAATATACTTTTTTACTTCTACTTCGCTACTATCAAACAAACACCGAAAAAGATATACACAAATTCACATTTTTCAAAAAAAAAAATCCTACTTCCCACTTACTAACTTCCGCCCACTTCCTTCAATCCAAACAGCCCCTATGCATCAAAGAAAGTTATACCACTAACTGCTTCAATGCAGATGGGTGAACACTAAGAAGTTTCACCACTAGAGTCATCAGTGTAGGGACTGAATCCTCCCCTGGTGTCATCATTTCCAGTTATTACTGCATATGGAGTCAACTGTTGGCCTTTCTTTCCCTGATGCATCATTCATTTCTTTTAATAAAATGTCAGTCACGTCCCTCAGTGTGCCATTTACATCGTTCCTAAGTTTATCTTCTATGATCATTTTTATTTGCTTCAGTATTCTGTGCTTGGCCTGAAAAATGACAAAAGACTTGGATCCTGTAGTAATATTTTAATATGATGGTAAAGTAACAGTTACCTTATTGTTTCTAATGTTAATGCATTGATTAATAACAAGAACATGATTCATAAAAGGCATACTTTCTTTAATAGATATTTTTTCATTATATAATTTACCTTTAAGGACTTTTGTAGCCTAGTTCCAGGAAGATTGATGGGCATACAAATTATGTCCTTGATAAATTCTCCAAACTCCCATTTTAAGATTGCATCTCTTTACCCGGAATGATGCTCAACAAGGCTTTAAGCAATACTTCATACATAATCTGTCAAATGTTTGAACATAAATCAAGCATTTTGTAAAGAATGCAATTTTTATTCAATTTTAAAAGGTTCTGATCTATGCGATGAGATGTTTAAGGCATTGGAAGAGCATTAACATAACTGAACACTATTGAAGAAATTCAAATAGTTTTGATCAATAATTTTGAAAGCCTAAAGGATAGGATAGTATTCTTTCTAGCTTGAGTGATCTATCATCCCAAAAAATTTGAATTTGTTCGATTGATGTTTCAAATATTATGTAGTTATTGATAGCTTGATTCCATATATTCTTAAAGCATGAAATTTCTTATGGTAATATTTCTGCAGGAAAAGTTTCAATTTTAAGAGAGACCCGTTTTTGTATTACCTAGTATAGCTTACTTCAGTATCAAGCCTTTTATATGATTGATAACTACAATAATAACAAGGCATGTAGTCCAACTTCTTGGGGTTGGCACATGAATCCATTTTCTCCGTTCAGCTTATTAAGGACAACCTCCACTGTTAAACTAAATTATAACAAATTCTTTTGTGCTGCCTTAATCCATTTTCATTTTGGTCTATCCCTAGACCTAGCCGTTGTTTCAACTTCAAACTCATAGCTCCTATCTTAACTAGCATACTTCTCTGTCTGCTTTCCACATGTTAAAACCATCTCTATGATTCTCCATCTTATTCTCAATTAAAGCAACCTCTAACTCTAATCTAACTAACTCTCAAGAATTCACTCATTTTTCATCCTATTATTTAGCGTGTTGCTATTCATCCATTTCAAAATTCTTATCTCTATATGATTCATCGCTACACTGGTGAAAATAAAACCCTGCACAATGTCCTTTTACTGAACAATTCTTTATAGTGAAAGAAATGGTTCCCTTGCTTTTATTTCCTTGAAGAACCAGAATAACCCAGAGACAAATAGTACTTGATTCCAAAGCTTTTTGTCATGTTTTACCCATGCTGAATTGATCAAAATAGTCATCTCATTTTTAGGAAAAAAATGTAAAATTTCTTATTTGTGATTACTTTGATGTGTAGTTGGAACATGATAGAAGCCTTCAAGATTTTGTTCTTAAATAGTTTGAGTGGTAGATCATATCTAAACTGTGTGGATCTCAATTGGGCCGGTACATTATCATGTTCAAAGCGGATCCAAAAGTAGTCTAGCTCAACTCTCTCTTACTTTGCACTGAACACTAAACATCTTGTAATTAGCACTGAGTAGAACATACTTATTGAAGGAACAAGTGAAAACGAAATAAAGCCTTAATTATTAATGTCTTTAGGCTCTCATAATAAACCGAAAAAGGATATACAGAAGTCCTATCCGTTATCCAACCAATATATGCTAATGATGTCCTTTACTTCTTTGAGAGGTGTTTGGGTAATGTTAAGATAGTGTTATGTAAAAGGGTCATATTTAAGAAGACATGACTATTGTGTGTCTAATATCATGTGCCCGACACAGAAGTTTCCCATGCCCTCCTCGGTGAAAGCTTGATGCTCCATGTAGTCACTTTTTGAATGATTTTATTTACTCTAAGGGCCTGTTTGGTTAAGGGTGGAAAGAAGTGAGGAATTGAGGAAGTGATAATAATTCCCTTTGAACTTGGGAATTGGTTAGTAAGTTTTTCAATGTTTGGATGTTGTTGGGAAGTGTGTTTTGAAAAATGTTTTGTCTTTTCCGGTGTTTGGATGGTAATGTGAATGTGAAAGTGGAAGTAGAAAAGTTGACCACAAAGTTGACCGTAAGATAATATTAAAACAAAAATTAATTAAGAAAAATAAAAAATGGACTGTAATTAGAATGCAAGTGAGATTTACATGATCATTAACCGTTTTGTGCTACAACTTATTACAAATGAGATTTACATGATCACAAAATTAACTGTAGCACTCTGAAAGTGAGGAAATGATTGTGTAAAAGAGAAAAGAGAAAAAGAAAAGGGGTTTTCTTATTTTTCTTTTCCGGTGTTTGGATAGATAGGGAAGTGAGCAATTATACTTCCCTATTTCCTTACTTCTGCCCACTTCCTTGCAACCAAATAGCCCCTAAAGAGTAACCATAGTAAACAATAAGTCCTTTGTCAAAAAGTTTTTGCGGCCAGCTGTGTGAATCAGTTTTCTTCATTTAGCTCTATTAATAGAAATATCCTCCATTAAATTGGAAATGATTATTTTCTTTATAGTTTCAATTCAATTTTGTTTTGGTCTATATATGGTTTAAAATCTTGGCAATTTGTATTGGCATCAACATTGTTTTTCAGTATCAATATCATCAATATCAGCCATTAATATCAACAATATCATCCATTTAGGCAATATTCGCCCTGTTATCGACTGATAATATACGGTTAATATCATACTGGGTACCTCAATACCCGATATGATATTGTTGATATATATCAAAATTGGCTTATATTTGAAACCATGGTTCGTCTATTCTTGCCCTCGAGGTATATAGATGCATACCTTAACACATGCAAGGAATGTTTGGTTTTTTAGCTTATTCGGATTAGAGAAGAATGTGGTTCCCTATGGAAATATCTTATCATCTTATCTCTCCATCCAGATTTTTTCACATATCTAGGAGAATTTGGAGCATTTGCTTGTTGGGTGCATGATCAACTGTACCACCAAAAACCCTGCCAACTGGTTGCCAAAAGTTTTACAGGATGATCTCACATTCTCATAATTGCCTTGGCCAAGAAATCTGCCCTAGCCCATTCAGGAGGTTGATGTGAGGCTTATAATATTGTCAATTATTATTATTTGTTTTAATTTTTGTCTGTGTATGTGTTTGGGAAGTGTTCTTGACTTGACTTTGGTTAGTACTTCATAATTGAGCCCATTTTGATGATAAAAGTCTTAAGATAATCATGATGATGAAAGATGCATAGACAAAATCTTTGTTTAACATCTACTTTTGGACTTTGTTAGTCACTTTTCTAGATATATCATATCAATTTTATGCTTATTATAACACAAATAAGGAATAAAATAGTTGTATTTTGTGAGATAGAGCTTATTACTCGCCTTTTTCATTTCATCTTGGATATATATTTGTTTGCCAACTCTCGAGAGAAGATTCCACAGACATCTGGATGTCTTTTGTTATCTGTTCCTTCAATGAAGGTGATTTCAGGAAGCCCCCAACAAGGCCATGCAATGTTTTATGTTTTATCTCCATTCATTTGTAGTATGGAATATTCTCCCATTAACTTGACAACAGACTTGGGGTAAAAAGGGACGAAGGTTCTGCTGTCATTTTGCAGCACGACCTTATTTACTTCAAAGTCTGTTGAGATTATCACAGGTCTTCTAAATAAGTGAGATTTGAATACTTTTGCATACCTGAAATCATTGACCATATTGACAGTTAAGGAGAGTATGTTTTAAGTACGTTTATGATTTAAACAATTTTGCATTCATATTTATTGACAATTTTTTGAATAGATTGTAGAAACTTCTGAACTTATAAAAGTAGTTGATTTAGAACCCGTAAGACTATTGACATCTTAAACCCAGAAACTATGATTATGTAATCTTACCTTAAATTGTATTCAGGCTGTAGAAATTTATTTCATTCATTAGAACTTTATGGTGCAAACATCCATGAGGATATGCTGCGCATATCTGATCAGGTATTCTTCCATTTTTTTCATATAGAGTTTAAACAAGAAGGTAAATGTACCATAGACATCTAGATTCTAGAATAATAGTCAAATTCACTTTTCCCGTGAATAGTTGGATAATATGTTAGTGAAAGTCGGTGAATTTTGTAGTACAAACTCATAATTTGAAATTTAGCTGTTCTTTTTAATTACTATAAGTTGGACTTTGATGAGGATCGCCTTGGGGGCATTATGTTCTGGTAGCTCTGTGATGAAATTTTCTCCTCGTGTTGGGGTTAAGTTAAAGTTGCAAATAGTTTAGAATTCTATAATTAGGCAGTCAATAGGTAGCTATCAGCCACAAAAGGTTTATTATGTTGAGATAAGAGCTACCTTTCAATGTGATGATTTATATTATGACGTAATGATGAATCACGTGTGACACCTGTGGATGAAATTTTGCAATCAATTCCCTATACAAGGTCAAGAATCCTTTGGCATTTTTTTTTGACTAGAGAGAATGGGAAGAAAATTTTCTTTAGAATCATATCATATTAGTCTTTTTATTGATGGTTTTGTCCCATAATTGACATATTTGATTCATATACAATTAGATTCTTTAGGATGCATCTTGCATGGCCAGTGATTCTTTCCATGCCCTTAGTTAACAAATCTATTAACAACTCATAATTACTTTTTTCCTTCTTCGCGGAAAGTAATATGAACAAGCTTGTTGACTGTATACTTTCATCTTGAGCACTGAATATTTGTAACATAATGATGTTCAAGTATTAGTTGAATTTGTTTAGAGAATATAAATGCTAATGACTCATTCCTTTCATTGCTTAAGTACTTGGACATGTTGTATGGACATCCGATTCTTCGTGAATGATTTTTTTGAGAGGATAGCTTTTACAGCGTTGTCAAATAGTTATATATTTAAAAAGTATTCTGTTTTTGATGAATTTTCAAATACATTCATGACCTCTCATCTGTTTACATTTCTACTCATACTAGTTTGTATTTTGTTATTGTTGTTGCCATTTCTTATACATTCTTTTAACTTCTATGTTTTGTATTTCAAGTTTAACCTAATTTTGGATTAAATATTTCAGAAGTTCATTGATATTCTAAGTTTAGTTTTTTTTTAATTATCAAAACCATCTTATTGGTATTATCAGTTTGAAAAAGCCTGAAGCCCTTTAAGAAAATAACAAAAATCCTAAGTGTTTTGTGAGATAAAAGGCTATAGACACTGATCATGCACATAAAACAGAAAGTTTATAATGCTTTATTGTCTCTCACACAAAAGTAAAGATATATTCTGAAAAAAAAATATTCATGAATGAAATAACAGGAAATAAGAGAATTTCACACATGTTTATAAAGCAAAAAATTACGGTGGAAAGGTCAACTTAGGTGAATAGACAATCCATTCGAAGTAAATTGAAGAAAATTAACATGCATATCTATAAAATGGACTTCTTAGTTCTAAAATAATAATAAAAAATACATAACTTGAGAAAACTGAAGTTATGGGTTGAAAAACTTACTAAACCTTTTATTCTTTTGCGAAAAATTCCAGAAGAAAAGTCAGAAACTCAGAGAGAGGGGTAGCATTACAGAAAGTAAAAGTCAAACAATTTGGAAGATATAAAGGGATGGGCCTACAAAGTACGCAATTTATTCATGAAGCTCAAAGGTTTAGAGGCTCGACCACAGGCAATGAATTCAAATGACTCGCCAATCAAAGGCCACCCCATGCTACCATTTGGAATCTTAGCTCCATTGCTATTAGGAGAATTGACGTTTTTCGTATTTTTGCTTCACCGTGCCCAGCAACAACACCATGCTACAATCCCACAAAGCACAAACCTAACAGCGTGCTTCATCTCTTTCAGGGGGGACCTCATGTCCTTTCACTGCCTTTTGCTCTAGCCTTTGTTTTATAATTCTTTTGTTCCATGAACTAGATAAGTACTAACCAAATAAGGAGATATACTGAAGATTCTTAAGAATTTTCTTCTGTATCTCTGAGTTAATGCCCTGCCTATTTTAGGTGCTTAAAACTTGGCATGCGAATGGCTTGAGAAATCAGTATATCTATTGCAATTGCTACTGTATATAATGTGCATGCATGTGACCTACTATTCACCAACTGCTTTCACCTATTATCCAGCAGAGGAGAGTTGTTTCTTACACGTGCGAAAACAAACAGTCTAGTTTGTATATAAAAAATAAAAGAGCACATCAGAGAGCTGATCATTCAATAATTTAAAGAAATGAATAAGATTTTGCTTAAAAAGTTTTTGTATAATTATGTTTTATGAATATATCAGAAATTGATGGTTCTGCATGCACTGCACATACTTATGTGCATTGGTACTGTTGAAGCTAAATGTCCGACTGACACAAAATTATATTCTTACTATCTAATTAACCAAAACCATCTAATTTTTACACATTTAATTTAATTAATCACACATCTTGTTCTCCATTCATTTCCCTTGGGCTTTGAAGTTTGCCAGATGGTATAGTAGTCTCTCCATAGCCTTTGAAGTTTGCCAGACTTTATAGTAATCTCTCTAGAGTTTTACTGGGGAAAAGAAGGGTACTTAGTCACACAAATGGAAAATCATTTTGAGGAGCAGAAATTGAATTTCCTTTTATGGAACCAGTGAAGAATACATTAGTATGATTTTCTTGGATCGTTATTTCAAGACTTGCTAAGATGATACGAAAGACGACATATCTAGTCCTTAAAAATTAAAATATGTTAGTCAATCTAGTTGAAGCCTAGGTACACAGTTCCAACCTCCTGATTATATATTATTGCATCCAGTTGCGAACCAACACTATGATTTGATATATACTACTGGAATATGCTGCCCATTCATTTGGAAGAACCCTGAGCATCTGACAGCAGGACAATTCAACATAAATGAAAATAAAGTTTGAGGGTAAAGAATGATAAAGTTGTTCTCCACGGAAAGAGAAAATGGGATTAAACCTTAATCACACTAGGCATAAATGACAACATGCGGAGTGCAGGTAACTTTCAAGTTTCAGCAGTCTCTAAAGTCTATGCATCCATTGTAGGCTTATTATCAAATCCTCTAGGATGAATTCTGAAATGTTGGTAATTCTTTACAACATTATCTACTTTGAGAATGACAAGGTCATTTGTCCCCAGAAACATCTCTGTTTTGTCATTTTGTAAACAGTGAGCAATGTTCTAAATATCAGATATTGGCAATATACCGATCGACAAAATTATATACCGGATACCAGATGATATATCGCGATATGATACTAAATACCGGTTGATATATCAATAGTCAATATGTTTGGACACATATATTGCATAAATATTATTATATTCCTACATATATTCTGTAATGAATACTACAAATAACTTATCTTAATGTCCTAATTCATGCAGGGTATGATAGGAGAAGATAATCATGAAATTTATCCAATTAAATTCAAAAGTTCAAAAGAAAGGGGATCGATTCAAATCCAAAGGTTCTAAAAGCTATCTTATCTGAAAACTGGATATATTAGATAAGATAATATTATCTAATTTTAAGAGAAAAATAGATTGTTTGAAGACCCTATCTGTTTTGCTGAAGATAAGTGAATATCTTATCAATTGTAGAAGATAAACTGAAAATCAAAGAGGATTAATGGATAGAGAGAAGATCAACGGATGAGATGAAGCAATTTAAATTTGATTCAGGCTGGATACAGTTTAGCATTTTAATCATAACTTTTGTTACCGAAGGTCAAATCTGATGATTCAAGATGCTATAGAAAGAAGACTTAAAGGGTTACAATTCTTCTGTTGATCAATCGTTCTAATTCTATCATTTGATAAGTGATATTCAGCAATCAACACGCCAACAGCCTGCAGATCAGAATTGAATTTCTGGATAAATCAAATTTAGTTTGGAGATAAGGAGAGAATTCAAATTCAGAAATATCCAGATCTTCCTATCTTCATACGCTTTCTATTCCTCTAGTTTTCTCCTATAAATACCCTCATACCTCGAAGGCAAAGAGAGGACCATCTCAGAGAGAGAGCCTTAGTTTAGGTTTTTCTTTTCTTCTTCAATGTAATTTTTATTTTTTATTTTCTTTTAGGTTAGAGAGAGTTACATGAGAAAAGAGAGGAAGAGTTATTGTAGAGTGACACTATTGTAATCTTTTCTTCAAGAAGCCTATATTGAAGGTGACAATCAATGGAGGTTTCTCACTTTTCTTCATTGTACTCAATCTCGCCGAAGCCTTTCTTTCCTTTATTCTTTTCTATTTGCTTTGATAAGTCTTTGTTATGATTCAACGGTAGAGGTAAGTACTCTTTTTATTTTCTTTTTCAGTTCATTAGTTTAGAGTTATAATTCTCTATTTTTAGTCTTTCTTTTTTCTTTTTATAAATAAAACAACAGTACCACAACCTCTTCTTCTACCATCTCCTTCTTAACTTAACATAATAATTTTATTTTCTTTTTATAAAATTGAGAAGATAAATATTAACTAGTTTCAATAAATTAAAAGAGAGAAACTTACACAACGCTTCTATCGCTATCCCTCCCTGTGAATCACGACCCGTTAGCCCTAAGCTACACGGTAGAATTGAGGACCTAGCACTGTTCTAAATATCTGTATTTTTTTGTGCAGGTTTGGCTCGATCATAGTTTTTGGCGCCGTTGCCTGGGAGGGACAGTAAGTTTTCTTTCTTCTTGATTTACTTTAACAGTTTTACTCTTTTTCTTCTCCGTTTTGATGTACAGAGACTAATTAAAGAAAACTAGGAGCTACAGTGGACATATTGCTACTCTGTACCTTTGCCCAAGAAGGCAGAGCATCAGAGCCCACAACTGTGGTGAACTACTGTAGTCTCTTGCAGGTTGCTTTACATAGATTAGCTCTTTGTAGTTATTAGTTTATCTGTTTAACTCACTATGTACATATTTCTAATCAACAGTAACTTGTTGCTTTGTAAATGCTAAAAAATGTTTAGACTCTTGCATCTTAGGGCATTTTTCTATTTTGTTTCTTTAAATTACTGTTGAAGAGTGCTGGATCAAAGGTATGTGTGCATTGCATATAGTTTAGGAAACATATTTTGAGTGATTCATATTGCTTGAATGTTACCTTTTACTTTATACTTGTACGCTGCACTAAAAAGACTAAGGGTATATCCTTAAACAAGATAAGGTGAGGAAGTCATTACTCTTCCTTAGCCCAAAAATCTCCTCACTCACTAACCCCGCCTAACATAAAATTAAGTAGACGTTGGCCCTAGGGACATCTCGGACTCAAATAGGGATTGACTTAAGGGGAAAGTTGTTAGAAGTTGACTCTTGTCAAATCGGTGTTAAGGTTAGGGATTGAGGGGTGAAATCTCGAAGGCTTGTGGTTTGGCATAATTAGGCCCGTTGCTTAGGCACGGATACCTCCCACCAATTTTGCCCCTACCTAGCCGATTAACTTGTGGTCAGGTTCTATAATATACCTCCTGTGGATAATCAACAGTTAGGAGTCGTCTAGGTCTAAGCTCTACCCTAACATAGGCTAGAATTTTCTTTATTTTCTTGTTTGTTTATTTGTTGTTTTTATTTGTTCTTATGAAAATGGATTATAATTATAATTATTCTGGTTATAACTCAAATACATATTTCACCCCAACCTCTTTCAATCGGATATTACCAACCTAGCATTACATAATTCTAACCAACCAAGTATGCCAGATTGGTCTTATCCGAATCAATATATGCCCTAATCCCAGTACTACGAATAAGAATGGGATAATCATCACCACTCTTCACCGAGTCAGTGGGGATACAACTCTCCCGAGTTTTACTATCAATAACCTTACCAACAAACCGCTTCATATAATCCATACCAAGACCGACCTATAGAAGAGAAATCTTCTTTAGAAAGGACTTTTGAAGCCTTCCTTGAGTCCACACGATAAGTACAAATCATAGCGGACTCAATTCTCCCAAACAATTTTTAAATTCAAGATCCTTGCTCTAATTTTTAAGTCCAACCACAACATGAAGAACTGGTTGACTTTGAAAAGAATATGGAATTCATGATTCAGTCCCAAAATGATTGTATTCAATCCCAAACGGATTGTCTCAAATCTCTTAATAGGTTAGAAGCAAAAGCGAGTCATTTGGTCAACATAATTAATGATAGGAATGAGGAAACTCTACCTAACACATTTTCGATCACTCCTGATTACCCTAACTATATTGACGAAGAATCATGGCATCTTGAAGATTTTAACCAAAATTCAATTTCACCACAAAATTTTGAACTTGACCAATATCAACCCATTGATAAATTGGCAAGTTTTCATTTCAATGAGATTGAACTTTAAGATGAATGTGATACCGATTCCCAATACCAATATTGTGATTCAGTTCTACTTTTTGAATCAATGCTGACTCCGATTTTCTTACCCGATTTGGACCCAATTTCGAAGCCAACACTGATTCCTATCCCCGTAGAGCTTGAACATGAACCAACTATATTGGATAGTCATATTCCATTGTTGGAAAATAAATGTGAACTTGAATTCTATGATTTGGACCAAATCCATGAACCAACTCTGACTCTCGAATCTAAACTTGATTTGAGTTTTATTCCCGAGCCAGTATCGGTTTTTATTCCCTTCATTGTTGAGCCCAAATCATCCATTCCACAAAATCATATTCCATTTTTGGACAAATGTTTAAATCAATATGACTCTGTGATGATATCTCAAGACTGGTCATATAACCGGAAAAAATTTCATGCTAGGAATTGCACGATCCTATTCATATTGGGGAGTATAAAAATGTTAATAGGAAAGAGGTTATGAAAGATGGGTTCCATGAAAATTCACAGTATCTAGATTGGGCAGAAACGCTTAGCCCAATAAGACCACCACCGGAACCACCACCTTGAGGTGATAATTTTCCTTCCCTTTCTTTTTTTTATGTATTATTGCATTTCATTCATATATTGAGGACAATGCATGAGTTAAGTGTGGGGGAGGGTTTACTAACATACTAACTTTACTAATCTAAAAAAAAAAATCTTTCTTTAAAACTTAAAAAAAACTTTCTTTAAAACTTTTTGAAAAGGAAAATAATACTTTGACTTATTTTGTAAAAAATTAAGTTAATTTTAAGGAATAAGAGGATCATAATTAGGATTTCTTATACTTGATCAAAATAAAATTATTTGTTTGATTTTGAGGTTAGAAAGAAAAATTGAAAAAATAATTTAGTCTTGATTTTTACCTTGATGAAATATGCATACTTTATACACTTACACACTTAGGGTTCTAAAACAAAGATTTTTATGTCTTATATAAAAATATATATATATATACATATATCAAAAAAAACCTCTGATTAAGCTGGGTATTTGTGCCTCATAAAGCATAAATATTCACGCCTAAAGTGGTTCATATAAATAAAAATCCTTAGTTTTGTGGCCTTGTTTGCTCGAGTCCTAAGTCCTTTGGGTGCTTTCTCACTCGGTGCCCTAAAATTGTCTGGTTTGGGAGTCACCGACTAAGGCTCGTTACATGAGCGAATTAGAAAGCCTAATAGAGCTAAGAGATATTACCGCCATAAATTAAAAAAAGAAAAAAAGAAAGGAAAATAATAAGGCATAAGAGTTAGAGTTGATAAATCCTGAGCCAAATTTTCACGGTCATAAAATGCATATGACTTAGGGTAAAATAATAGACTAAATGAGAAATACAATTTTAATCCTTATCTTGATTGAAAATAAGTTTTTGAATAAAGACTAAGTTTAGGAATGACTAAGTTTTGATAATCCTATGACTTATAGATTACTTGAAATTTTACATTAATACTTCAAAATTTTTTCCTTTCAAAATGCGTTTTAAAAAAATACTAACAATTCATTTCTTTTTCTTCATGGTTTTGTGGGTGCAATCCACTGAAAACCTTCACGAGACAAAACTCGTCCTTTAGGGGTAACCTAGAGGTTTAACGGCTTGTTGCATGTGCTAAGTGCAACCGTGATTCCTACGAAAGTGAGTTAGTTTAGTTTTTCTTCTCTCTTTGTTTTGCTCGAGGACGAGCAAAAGATAAGAGTGGGGATGTGTTTGGATACATATATTGTATAAATATTATTATATTCCTACATATATTCTGTAATGAATATTACAAATAACTTGTCTTAATGACTTAATTCATGCAGGGTATGATAGGGAGAAGATAATCATGAAATTTATCCAATTAAATTCAAAAGTTCAAAAGAAAGGGGATCGATTCAAATACAAAGGTTATAGAAGCTATCTTATCTGAAAACTGGATATATCAGATAAGATAATATTATCTAATTTTAAGAGAAAAATGGATTGTTTAAAGACCCTATCTGTTTCGCTGAAGATAAGTGAATATCTTATCAATTCTAAAAGATAAACTGAAAATCAAAGAGGATAAATGGATATAGAGAAGATCAACGGATGAGATGAAGCAATTTAAATTTGGATTCAGGCTGGATATAGTTTAGCATTTTAATCATAACTTTCGTTACCGAAGGTTAAATCTGATGATTCAAGATGCTACAGAAAGAAGACTTAAAGGGGTACAATTCTTCTGTTGATCACTCGTTCCAATTCTATCATTTGATAAGTGATATTCAGCAATCAACAAGCCAACAGCCTGCAGATCAGAATTGAATTTCTGGATAAATCAAATTTAGTTTGGAGATAAGGGGAGAATTCAAATTCAGAAATATCCAAATCTTCCTATCTTCATACGCTTTCTATTCCTCTAGTTTTCTCCTATAAATACCCTCATATCTCGAAGGCAAAAAGAGGACCATCTCAGAGAGAGAGCCTTAGTTTAGGTTTTTCTTTTCTTCTTCAATGTAATTTTTATTTTTTATTTTCTTTTAGGTTAGAGAGAGTTACATGAGAAAAGAGGGGAAGAGTTATTGTAGAGTGACACTATTGTAATCTTTTCTTCAAGAAGCCTATATTGAAGGTGACAATCAATGGCGGTTTCCCACTTTTCTTCATTGTACTCAATCTCGCCGAAGCCTTTCTTTTCTTTATTTTTTTCTATTTGCTTTGATAAGTCTTTGTTATGATTCAACGGTAGAGGTAAGTACTCTTTTTATTTTCTTTTTCAGTTCATTAGTTTAGAGTTATAATTCTCTATTTTTAGTCTTTCTTTTTTCTTTTTATAAATAAAATAACAGTACCACAACCTCTTCTTCTATCATCTCCTTCTTAACTTAACATAATAATTTTATTTTCTTTTTATAAAATTGAGAAGATAAATATTAACTAGTTTCAATAAATTAAAAGAGAGAAACTTACACAACGCTTCTATCGCTATCACTCCCTGTGAATCACGACCCGTTAGCCCTAGGCTACACAGTAGAATTGAGGACCTAGCACTATTCTAAATTTCTGTATTTTTTTTGTGCAGGTTTGGCTCGATCATAATTTTAGCAATAATACATGAAAACTAGTTAATATTATTAAAAGAGATAAGTTATCCAAACATCATATAAAAACATCATTGAAATACTATAACGAATATAGAATAAAATAAAACGATCTCTCAAGCCAAAAAAATAATAATTATCCAAATAAGTAACTATATTGGCTGATATATTGGATATTTCATCTCGGATATCGGCCGATATATTGGCCACGTGGCGATATATCGGCCCATATCGGTCCAAAACGATATCCGGTAAATTTTTGCACTTAACGTATCGTTTTGGATAAAATACCGGTATCTCGGCCGATATACCGGTATATCAGCCGATATTTAAAACAATGACAGTGAGGTAATTTCAAATTTCCATGATATTATATAAAAGGATTGCATTTGCTTCTTTCTATTTTCTTTCCTTGCATAACCAAACACAGCCTGAATTTTAGCTGAGAAAATTTAGAAAAATTTATGATTACATTTCTTGCTAGGAAAGTAGAGAAACTTCCCAATTGAAGATACCCATTTTTGTTGTCATTATCATCACCTTTTCCCATCAATGCCGGAACAAGCAATGGAAACCAAGTACACATTGAGAAGGCTCCACAGAATATCTGACAATTCTGCCACAGTCCTGGCTCAGTAGTGGGGTGAGATTGGTTATGAATTCAACATGTATCAGCGTCAACCTAATGTGACTTTCTTGGTGCAAATTTTTGGCTAAAAAACTGTGACCAAATGAGGGCTTATATAAATCCTAGTAAATCTGGAGAGGTAGAAAATCTATCATTAGCCATGTCTAATAAGCTCTTAAAATCAGGGATCAGGGAGCAATCCTCTATCAGTATCTAGGCCAGGAATGCTCTAGTAGATGAGTGAGAAGGTGATCTGATTTTCAATGGGGAATAGCATTCATCTCGGAGGCATGATATAAGCCAAAGTTCCAAATGAAGTCACATTTCTTTACCCTGAAGCTGGGGGTGTAGGGAAAAAAAAGAAAGCATGTCATTCCCTTCCTTTTTTCCCCTGATTTTCCCTTTCTAATCTCTATTCAATCACTGGAGGCCCAATATTACAGGAAACACTTTTGCTTCATTTTAGAAAATATCTGTAGTCTTTTCCTATGATTGTTTGACAGATAATGATTTGGTTGCCTAAATGTATTCCCTAGCTTACAAGGCTGCTCTCCTGAAACCATAGGTTATCTTCATTAGTATATTCTTGTAGTTCCTTCAGTTTCCAGATGTCTACTGAATGGCTATCTTAGCCTCAGTTGTGAGCATTTGATAAGAAGGTAAGTTTTAAGTTTCCAATGATAGTCTCTTCCCACTGTTAAGTTTATGTTTACTTGATTATATTGTTAGCCCATGAGCCATCAGCTTAAGCTTTTGAGAAAAGTGGTTGTCTAACATTGTACCAAAACACTAGGGTTCTTTAGGTTAGTTCAAACCTCATAGCTGGCAAATTAAGATATGTTTGTTTAGTCCACTTATTCTGCCTTTTCAAGTGAGTAATGTTTACACTAGTGGCCTGTCCACATGGTACAGAGGTATACATTAGGGGGAGTATTAACTGTTAAGTTTGCTTGATATACACTGTTAATGCACACTCATCAGCATAAGATTTTGGATAAAGTGGTTTTCTGATGCATGATATAAGTTCTTAGGTGCTGACATAATTGGCACTATGGATCATAATTGGTGCTGATGCTGCTCTTCAGGTTCCATTTGTTAACTAAAGGTACTGCAACATTACATCCTTGCAAAAATTTAGCAGGCTTCTGCTTTTCATTTTCAGCAGCATGTTTTTTCCCATATCATAAATCTTCAGCAACAAAGTGCCAGTTGTGAGTCATTTGTAAGTTCAAGGAATTGAGTTTGACATTCATTAGTTCGATTGTCGTCCATGTTATGTTTATTTTTTATACTAGCAATAGTACTTAATGAGTCCTCAGAAGAACTCTGGTGCTAATTCCATGCCTTTGAGGACAAAGCTACTAATTCCTTCATTTTTTGTTATGTATTATCTTGATTGTTTCTCTGTCTATTTCTGTTGAAATCATTGCAGTTATCCGTACCCCCATTGGTTTCTTATGCTCTAGTTTATCTAACACCTTGAAGAAAAACTAGCCTACTAACTGCACCTTTCAGGAGAGTCGGAGACAAAAGAAAGTAATGTTCATGCCTCATATCAAGCAATGATGCCGAGATGCGACTTCAGTGGTTACTCAGATGCCTTGAAGACAATATATTTTAATTATCAGTGCGCTATCTGTCTAATATCCACAAATATGAATGTCCATTAAAGATGATTGTCACTATGCTTTCAGCACATATAAATCTATTAAAATAATAGTTCAAGGCATGTACAGGGAGGGGTTAGGCTATACACAGAAACTGAAGTTCATGAGGCATCCTGCTAA
The DNA here is from genome assembly GCA_038442645.1 of Agave tequilana. Classification (NCBI taxonomy): domain Eukaryota; kingdom Viridiplantae; phylum Streptophyta; class Magnoliopsida; order Asparagales; family Asparagaceae; genus Agave; species Agave tequilana. The sequence continues at coordinate 207,668 of JAVJIF010002679.1, forward strand.
TTTTTAGAAGTGACTTTTGTTAGTTGTAGGAGGTTGGGATGGGAAACAAGGTGATAGGCAGCCTCTTCTTCATCTTGACTGTCGGGAAGGTGGTAATGGTGTCTTCCTCTGCTTCCCATCTGCAATTCAGTAGGTGAGAAATGACAAGTTACTACATATATACAATACATTGATTTGACTCAAATTTTAGCTCAAAACTATATGTCAATATACTGCTACAAACATCTTGCGGTGTTTATGAGATAACTTGGATTCTAGCTTGATGGGCAAAATTTATTATACCATATCTTATGTGAAAATGAATATTAGAATTTTTTTTCCGTAATAGTAACATTTTGAAGTTAAGATACAAGGTTTAATGCTGCAATGGGAAATGGTCATTTATGTACCAAACAATAACCTTACTCAAGACATATTTTGCAAAAAAAAAAATTTATATCTTTTCCAAACCTCCTAGAGAAGAGTGAGGGGGAAGGTAATTCTGAAGATTATTTTTTTATTATTTTTTCTGCTGTAAGGAGATAAACCCTATCAACTTTTTCATTCATGAAAATCATTAGTACTCCAGCCGGCGCAACTACAATTTTCTCCCTAGTGAGTAAAACCAAAGACTGCCAAGTCTCTAGCCTAACCCAACCAATTTATTGAGGCATATTCTTGTGAAGTCTAGCATAATTGTTAGCCTAACCAAAACCAATTCATAGAGGCATATTCTTGTGGTGGTAGACTCTGGACCCAATATACAACCAGGATTCATGCATTCCATCCCTGGTCTAGTACTGATGACGTCTCTGGTCTAGTAATGATGACATCTCGAAAATTGAATTCAAACCTGATATTAACAGAACAATGTTAATATGAAAAGTGAATATATTCACCAAAAGCTAAATTAAATGGGAAACTTTAATCAAACCCAAGTTGATTAGCTTTAATAACTCTTTAGTTTCTGTACCCCATGTTTCGTTGCTATTCTTAGCCATGAAAAAAAGAAAAAAAAAAGTTATCAGTTTTTCATCCTTAAAGATCAATTTGATAATAAACAAACTATTTTGGAAAGCAGCTCACAAACTCATATTTATCCTTGTTGTATATCACCTGCATGGGATATGTGTGAAATAAGATAGTATATCTTACCAATATCTAACCCACAGTTTCTAATGTTCTAGACTTCTGCTTTCATTTCATTTTTCCCCCCCCTTCTTTCTTCATTTCTTTTTTTATGGGGTGTGGGGGGGGGAATGTTGCGGCGGTTGGTATTTGGCAGTTTGGAGATCTATTCATATCTTTACTAGAGCTAGGGCCTGTTTGGTTGTCGTAACTGGCCGTAATTCGTAAATCGTAATTGGTAAAGTCTTTTACAGTTGTAAATAAGTTACATGCATGTAAGCTTTATGGTGTTTGGTTGGTAATATAAAGTTGTATGTGAAAACATGTATTGTATTTTACGGTGTTTGGTTATCGTAATATGTAAGTCGTAAGTGAAAAAGTTGACCACAAAATTAACTATTTGGTGATTTAAAAAGTTTTAATATTGCAAATAAATATTAAAAATGCTAAATATTAAAAAAATTAATATTAACATAAAAAAATAATACAAATTTGCATGACCACAAAATTAACTGTAACTGGGCAGTAAGTGAGTGGTAACTGGGTTGCAAGTGAGTGGTAATTGGGTTGTGTAAGTCTTTTACGAATTACGGTCCAAACAAACGCCGTAGTTGTAACTGGGTTGTAAGTCATTTACGAATTACGGAGTTTTACGCGAAACAAACGGCCCCTTAGTTGGCTTCCAAATTTGTAGTAGGTAATTATTGATATTGTGATCTGATGAATTAGTCTAACCATATTTGTAGTATCTTGAAGTCTGCAGTTTACCTCCTACAGGGTCTGCTAGACCAATAATAGTAGTAGTAGTAATTGTACTCTAGGATTTGCTTCACTTTGGATTCATATCTTCATGTATTTTTTGAAAAGTAGGATTCTTAAGGTTATGCGCAGATTCTAGTTCTATAGTCAAAGTAATAAGCTGCTACTTTGAACAATGATGAAAAGTTTTGGTTGGTCTAGATCAATTTCTTTGTTGAGCCTTCTAATTAGTTTTGCTTCATAATTGTTCGCATTAATGTTGTTAAAAGGTTTAATTAGGATGACGTCAAGAACAATGAAGATGGATAGAGTTTTTGGAATTAGTAAATAAAATAATCTAAAGCTTAATTCTTATGGTCCAAGCAAAAAGCTTCCTAATTTTTCCCCTTTTCATTCAATTTTCTTTGCCCGTATTTGTATGTAGCTCCCATAAAAATCACTTATGGAGGGCATGGGGATAAAGAATGAAATGGGACATGCAGGTTTAGAATCTTAGATTGTGCTTCTATCTTATTATAAAGTCATATTACATCAGAAAACTAAAAATTACTCTAATTTCATTCTTTACACCATATCCATGTCGAACATGTAATTGCATGGGGATATATCTTTGGGATAAAACATTTATCCCAAATTGCTTAGTAACTTTGGTCTTAAGAGCTGAATGACAATAAAGGATTCATCTAGTTGATGCTAAAAGTTCAGAATGAAAGCTTTGTTGTCGTTGTGTATAAGGTTTCACTGGCTTTCGATGGTAAAGTATTTAACCCAGGCTAAAGATAACATGAATAAGCATCACAGATAGCCATATGGAGTTGAAAGCACAATCTTCTTTCTAATTTTACCTCTTATCTTAGATATCCTAATATTCATGGTTTCAAATATCAGTTAATTCCGATATATTGCCAATATCATTTCAGATTTTGAGGTATCCGATACGATATTAACCCTATGTGTCGCCGATATCAGGGCCACATGACCGGTATTGACGCTCGATATTGACGATATTGCTATTAAAAATCATTGGCTGATACCGATATTGATTCTGAGATTTTAAACCATGCTAATATATTTTTGAAGTTTTGTTTAAAGAAAAGGTTTCCCTTAACAAATTCTAGTCTTGGACCTGAATCTTTCCATTATTTCATTTTTTTTGGTTCAAAACTGAAACATACAGTGCAATGGTTCCTCCGAAATTGACTCCTTAATTCTCAAGAATTCACCAATAACACCTCATATTTTAATGGATGATAATATAGGTATCTAACATGAAAAGACTTATACTTGAAGTTCCCAACTTTTTTTTTTTTTGAGAAAATTAAAGTTCACAACTTGCTAATAACAATCTAAAATTGTATTTAGTCTTTAATCTTCATCTAGTAGAAGAAAAATAACCATGAGTGATTTTGCCATGAGCAAATAGTATTTTGATTAGTTTAGAGGGCCACATGCTAAGAAGCATGGAACAGACACGCGACATAGGTACGCCACTAACACAGACTGGGGACACGACAGTTCCTTAAGATGTAGGATACAAAGAGAAAACGACATGACACTAAAATATACAGAAGTAATAAAAGAGGTGCATATATACGTACATACATGGGCATATCTGTGCATCCAAAAATACTTAATAATATAATAAAATGTGATGATAACAATTGTTAAAATTTTAACCTTCATATGATTTTTATGACTTCGGTGAAGGAATAGGCTTTGATTGTTCAACTTTAAATGGAGTAACTCGATTTATCTCTCTTATTATCGAAACATAACTAAACTTATTGTAGTTTTATACAATTCAAAATCTTGACTGTAGTTTTCCACTATAGTTTTGATATATGTATGAAGGTAAATAAATATCTCAAACATGTAATAGGGGAAAAAAGAAATGAATTAGATATATATGGCATTAAGGAAGTGTTTGAAAAGTGTCTTAACTTTAAAAATATAATATGTAATTGAGGACAAGTTTGGAAAGTGTCCAAGTGTCCAATAAATGTCAGGTCCGACATAGGAGTTGACCTGTGTGACACATGTTAGTGTATGTGCTACATAGGCTACAGGTAATTTGAAAGATGGTTTATGACATCTTTTTTTTCCACTTGCCCTCCATGAAATTAGTTGTCCTAGACTCATTTCCTGTGAAAATCTTGGACAATGAATTGAATATTTGTAGGTATCTGCAAATTCAAATAGTTTCATATGCATTTATCGATAAAGATCTAGGGGAGGTGTATGTTAACATATATATTAAAAAAAGGAAATCTGGTGTTTGTTACTACAATAGATTATTGCTATGGCGGGAGCAAGACTTGGAGAGTTTGGTGAAGACAAATATATTTTGTCTTTTCACTTGAAGTAGCCCACTCTTGCTTACCATCCCACAATTTGAAAATTGGGTGCTTGCGTGTAGGTTGAACCCTCGACATTTGCATGTCAACGAGGTTTTCAGCCAATATAACATACTCTTTGAAAACAAATATATGCTAGTCTTTTGTTGTCTCAGTTAATGATCGTCAAACAGATGATCAACAGTTTAGAGGCAATTCACTTATCCTTGCTTTACTTATTTTCTCTTTTTTAAATCAAGTCAGCTTTTCTTTGAGTATACCGTTCATTTCTATTTTTTGCTAACACGGTGTCTTGCTCTAACGCAACGCATAATGTTGGATATCGCAATTATCTAAAATTGAAGCATGAAACAACTATATATGCAATTTCTTATGAACATATTTATATTTATCGAAGAATTATGTGAATTAGACTATTATTCATGTATGACATAACCTAATTTTAATAAATGATCTACAAAAGAGTAAACTTTTGTCAGAAGAGACTATATGATGCTTCATGTTATGCAAATACTTTAGTTGAATAACAGTTTATACATTAGAGATCATAACATGCTTCATGTTATGCAAATTTTTTAATAACAATTTATACATTTATAATTGTCGGATATACATTTATAGGGGTTGGACACATATGGACACGTGTTGTGTCCCATGTCGGACACCAATTTTTGGGTGGGACATGTGTCCTGCGTATCATAGATTTTGTCCACGTGCAATTGTATAAAAAAGGAATGTTACATCTAACTCAATATCTATCCATGTTGATTGTTGTGGAAAATGCCCACAAGAATGAAGCTTTTGAAGTATACATTTTTCTTCTTCAAATATAGAGTTTGTATTTATATAAAAGGCAACTAGTTGATATAAAGAGACTGCTCTGCAGTTCCATTCTATCAGAAAAATGGAACTAGCTTCAAGAACAGATCTATCTATTAGCTGCGGGAATATATTTAGGTTATATATTGGATACTTTATTAAAAAAGTCAATATTGTAGATACTGTTGGTAAGTCAAATATTTGAGTTATCTGATGATGGAATTATGGTTCACAACAATTTGGTACCTGAAATTTGTAACAAAATGATGAAGGAACACGGCTACTTCCAACCTTGTGAACTCCATTCCTGGACAAAGCCTTTGCCCACCACTGAACGGAGTGAAGGTACTTTGTGCAATCTTCTCTTTCCTCTGATAGTCAGATAGTTTCATTAATAATGATTATTTCCCTTCACATAATGCGCACACGCACTCAAGCCAAAACACATGCACACTGAGCAGTATATAGTAATATACTCACTTGCCATCGCCAAGGATCAAATTCATATGGATTTTCAAAATTGTCTTGGTCAAAATGAATAGAGGTGAAAGATGCAAGGATGCACTACCCTTTAGGAATCTTGTACCCTGTAGAACAATAACAAGTGCCTTTTAATTACTGAAAGCACCACATCTATATTTAACTCATGTCTTATGGGGGCTATAGATCAAATTAGCCCACTAAAATGCTTCTATTCATAATTGTCCAACTGATAGGACCCATTAAATCAACTCTAAAGGATTGCCACAAATAAACCTCTCAAAATTTGGTTTGTTGATGAATAGATTTGTAGCCCCCCTCTCTTAATAACAATTAAGAGTATGAGCATTAGGACAGTGCATACCCTTGATGTCCACATCCTTTAGAGCTTTTCTCCACACTGCATTAATGATGTTTCCCATCCTTAGAGTTTCATTAATCACCTGAAGTTTGAAATGCAATCTTTTCAAACAAAAAATGTCATGCAAATTGAGTATAGCTTAAGTTCAATGAGAGGAAGTTACATTATGTGTGAAGGGTAAAGACATGTAGTCACCACAAGTATAAGGTTCACTCGACAACTCTTTTTCTCTTCTTAGCTGCACATTCTCCTCCTGCACCGATGAGGTAAAAACCAATAATGAAGCTAAACCTGAGAAAACATGTTTAAATTAAATTGACTCCGAGCACTGCAGTATTATAACAGAAGGGAGATGTACCACTAGGTCCTTCAGTGCTGAAGGGTTTTCACTCAGAAATTTCACAGCAAGAGTCATCAGCATTGGTACTGAATCGTCCCCTGGTATCATCATCTCCAGTATATTACTAGATATGGAGTCAACTGTTAACCTTTGTTGCTCAGGTGCGTCATTCATTTCTTTTAACAAGACATCAGCCACATCCCTAAGTGCTTCCTGTTTATTACTGTTCATCTTCTCTTCTAGTATCTTTTTTATGAGTTTCATTATTCTCTCCTTGGCCTGCAAAAATTGTACATGCATTAAAAACTTTATTCCTGCAATAACATTGTTACACAATTCTAGGCATCATGGTTCTTGGCTATTATACATCAGTTGTCCATGGGAGAGATCTAGTCTTTCTGTAACTTGAAGATCCTGACATAGTTTACCTTTAACGACTTATGCAGTCTTGTTCCAGGAAGATTAATGGGTAAACATATTAAGCCCTTGATGAATTCTCTGAACTCTCTTTTCAGGAACTCCATCTCTTCACCAGGACGGATGCTAAATAAGACCCTAACCAGCACTTGGAATGTAATCTGTCAAATGGCTAAGCATTAATTACATATATCATGAACAATGGGAATCAGAGAGTCCATTATAAGAAAGGAAAAGATTTAGATTGGGTAACAATGGTAAGATCTAATGCTTAAAAAGCACATGAATCCATCCATTTCTGTGTATATTATATTTTATTTTTTTTAAATTTTTATTCCTACTCCTCTGGTCTGCAGTTTCTCCCTTCTATCATACTGGATCAACTCTTACATTTCCAGACGTTCAGAGACTATACAACAAAGATTAGTCGTTCTTCCTTAGATGGTCAAATAGCTGTTCTTTCAATATGAAAATCTTCACTTGAAACAGGCCATTCCCAATCAACAAATAGTGCCTAGCTAAACCTTACAAAGCTAGCAACGGGAGGAAATTAGCTTATAGGACATTTCAGTCTTCCAGAACAGTATCATGAACTATATCTTGCATCTCTACAGTGGAGATTATGATAGTTGTTCTTGCAAACTAGGAGAAAAGAGGCCACCTTTCTTTCCACTGTTATTCCAGAACAGTAGAGCTATATTTGCATCACTTCACAAGCTGCCCTTACTACTGAAACCTAGAGTGTGGATTGAAGCAGAGCCAGAGGCCACCTTTCTTGCAGGTTATTCTGGAGCTAACATACTGGCAGATTAACCTATATCATGTTCAAGCTCTGCTATTCATGTTTGTTAAAGAAATTTAGTGTAACTACCATGTACTATTTCTACACATCATGTTCATATTAAGAATGTTTTAGAAACATATAAATATTGGTACTTTATTTTGAGCTATATTTTCTTGTTAAAACTGTACAAAAGCGATTTTCCAGTTCGTCTGTGTTTGTTGTATGATTTGGAGGTGTCTATATAGTCCTATGATTCTACATGATCAGATTTGGTTCAGATGTCAGAAGATCCACTAGGGGATCTAAAGCCCCTAAGAAATTTAGGATCCGAAACCAATAATTTGTAGGACTTGGATGTAGGATCACCCAAATCCAATATTCCCCCAAATGCACTAATTTCATTGAGTGTTGAATAGAATTTCCCCAGATTTCTTTCTCATATGTCTTTTTTCCCCTTGTGTTTTTTGCCAACATTAACCAAATAGTCTTATATAAACTGTGCTAGAAGGAATGGATGTTGTAGAACTAATATGCAGTATTTATTTATCGGGGTATCAATTTAACGGGTTTGGTTCCTTACGATGCATGTGCATAAGAAGGAAAACTCGATCTATTTCTAGAATCTACCCTACAAAATAAGTTTGCCGATTTGATTTTTAGGGTCCAAAGTCCATACCCAAAAAATTCCATTCATATTCAGATCAGGTTATTTGGCCCTATTAAAACGCACAATTCCGCATATTAAATATTGTGGGCATATACTGCAATCCCATAGTTTGATACAGATGGAATTTCTCTCACCATTCTATGCTATTGATTCTTCAATATCATATCTTAACTTTAACTGTTTGTTAAATTGCTCAGAAATATATTTTTCTTTGTATTTCTACTAGTAAACCATCTATATTATCTAATGTTGAAATATATCTCTCTCACCTTTAATGTGGTTGCATATACCACTGCTTTAAAATAAAAGAGAAGTTATTAGTACATCTTTTGACCCTCTACCCCATGTGTGTGTCCTGTGTAGCTTGCTTAATTAATTTTCTACTTGTCGGTTGTCTAGAGCATGCTTGCTTGCTTAATTTTACAACTTGTGCATGCACATGCATTTACATATTTGTGTGTAAAGCTAGAGGTGATTCAGGTACCTCTTTGGTTTCATCTTGGATGTATATATGCTTGCTATCCTTCCATCTCCTGAGAGAAAGTTCCACTGCTCTCTCGATCTCTCTTATTATTTGCTTCTTTAGATCACGTGATTTCAGAAAGCCACCAACAAGGCCATGCAGTCTCTTATGTTGATCTTCATTCATTTGAAGCATGGAATATTCTCCCAGTAGCTTGATGATAGACTTGGGTAGAAAGGAACAAAAGTTCTGCTATCATTTTGCAATACCATCTTATTTACTTCAGAATCTGTTGAAATTATAATAGGTCTTCCGAATAAGTGAGACTTGAAGACTTTCCCGTACCTGAAAATGGAACCAGTTCAGTCTTATACATGCGAATAGCCCAAGACATCAACCTATATGTGCGGATACTTTAACAAAACTAAATGCAACAGTATACAATTTCATGGAACATGTTGGGTTGAAATTCAGAACTTGTCAGACCATTTCAAGTCTTAAACAAGTAAAAATAATTCTAAATGTTTTTAGCTGCTCGAAGTAGTGTATGATATCATTTGGTACGGTCAGCTTAACTAATTGATATATGATTTCTTACCATATCTTAAAATTATCTTCTTGTGTATAGAATCCATCTCTAACCACTTATATCTGTAAAGAGAGAGCAATTGTCTTTATGTGCATCCAAACATATATGATGAGGTTATGATGGTTTTACCTTACAAATGCATTTATTCATGTTCAACACAATTTGTCAACAAGAACCATGATTATGCTGATCATTCATCAAGCACGATAGTATATTTCACGTTGCGTGATGTTGAATTTTATCTAGAATCTTGATAAATCGTTTGAAATATTGATAAGGCAATTCTTGTCTTCATGTCATCAATGAAGCATTTTTTTTGCTCTTTAGCCTTTGCTTGATTGGGAAATTGCAGAAAGTTTTTAGCATTCTATGAAGTTGGAAAAGTGGAGCAGCTAGGATTATAATTAGTTATAATGAAAATATAACCTGCTTTAGCACATGGTGGAATCTCTTATATTCTATTTTGTTATTGATGAATCATCTGAGGTATGTCAGGAAAATAGGTAAGATTTGTACATTCTATTATGAGCCTGGATATTTTTTGATGCAGATTTTGTTTAGGCATGTCAAGGCAATTTTTGAGTGACAAAAATGTGTCTGCTTGAATAATAACTTCATGTTCCTCCATCTCATTGCCATATATTTTTTTTCCCTCACACCACTTTTTTGACTTCACATGCTGCATAGGTTATCATTTGAATGTTCACTATATCTCCAATACTAATTGTAAGCATCTACAAGTAGTAGACTTCTCAGTATTAGCAGAGAAACTGAACATATGTAGCGGTTGTTTGGTTAGAGGTGGAAGTGAGGAAGTAGTAATAGTTCCCTTTGGAACTTGGGAATTGGTTAGTGAATTTTCTGGTATTTGGATGTTGTTGGGAGGTATGGTTTGGATAATGTTATGTGTTTTTCGGTGTTTGGATGTTAATGTAGAAGTGGAAGTGAAAAAGTTGATCGCAAAATAATATTAAAATAAAAAATAATTAAGAAAAATAAAAAATGGATTGTCATTAAAATGCAAGTGAGATTTACATGATCAAAAAATTAACTGTTTTGTGCTACAACTTATTACAAATGAGATTTACATGACCACAAAATTAACTGTAACACTCTGAAAGTGAGGAAATAGTTGTGTAAAAGAAAAGAGAAAAGAAAAAGGGGTTTTCTTATTTTTCTTTTCTGATGTTTGGATAGATAGGAAAGTGAGCAATTATACTTCCTCATTTCCTTACTTCCGCCCACTTTCTTGCAACTAAGCATGCCCTAGTGAAAGCACATTGTAGAGATTTTGAGTAGGGTTGTCAGAATAATGAAAACTGTAAGAGGACTTCAAGGTGGGACGCTACGCCCCATGCTGAGGGATCCCGGTCGAAATCCATCCAGTGCAGTGTTTTGCTCATTCACTCTACTATATACTGCTGACATTAATTATAACTAGATTTTCAGCAATGTAAAGTTCCTAAAGCCTGCACAGTTGCAATTTGCAAAGTTTCCATTTTGCCCGGAATATGCATGCAAAAGAACATTCATAAAGCATGCGTAGCATTATAAAAGTTTACCTTCATAAAGATTTGTGCCAGGTATTTGTGGAAAGCTAACAGTTTTAGACGCTATCTCGCATAAATTATGATTGCATATGGATGCTCCAGGCTTGTGTTAATAGTAGATAAGAAAAGAAGAGTAAGAGTAAGAGAGAGTAAGAAACACTCCTCTCTCTCTCACTCTCAAAATATCAAAAAAAGACAAGAAGTACATTGACCAAAGGCATTGTACATTTTTCATGCTTATCACACCTATGGCAGCCTTTTTTAAGTTTAGAGATGACTGTGTCAACCATTCTTTATCTGGCAGCATGGAACATATGCCTTCCATTCTTTAACATGCATGTATAGTCCGTGAAAACTTTGAAATATATAAGTACTCTCTGCTTCTTTTGAAAGTTACAATTTTGATTTAAGAAAGAGGTGTACTATATCTGAAAGCGGCTCATTCTATTCAGATAAACCTGTGCAGTGAAAAATAACTCTTCCAGACTAATCCTCAATACATCCACAGAGCGGTTCGAACTGGCGACACTAGGGAGCAAACCCAGCGTTTTACCTATCAACCACTTGGACAGACTCTGTGTGTGTGTGTAAAGAAAAATGTACTTCAGCTGCCAAATGAGAGACTCTCTCAGTTGACGGTAACTAGCTGAATCTCAGTCCCAAAGGCGCAGCGCTACCGTGGTCGCAGTTTTTTGTAAGGATTGCGACCAGGTCGCAGTATTTTTTTATGAGAACTGCTACCATGATCGCAGTATTTTTGTGAGGATTACGATCATAATTGCAGTATTTTGTGAGGTCGCAGTCTTTTTGTGAGGACTGCTGTCATAGTCGCAGTCCTAATTAGACTGAGAATATCTGAAATTTTTTAGGACTGCGACCAGGTCGCAGTGGACTGCGATACCTCACACACACACACACACACACACACACACACATGAGCTGAGCTACTTTCAAAAGTATCAAGAATGTCGATACTCCCACTTTGATTTAGTTGATACACCACCCATATGAAAGATTCAAACCATTGGATGTGATCTACTAACTATAAACTAGTTCGGAATAAAATTTTACTGATTTTTCGTTATCATTTACCCGTTCATCAAAGAGGTCTCAAAGTTAAGCAGTTTTAGGCCTCTCAAAAATATCAATTTTTTAGTCACTTTGATGAACGTATAAATGATAACGAAAATTTGTGAAATTTTATTTCTAACTATAGTTAGTAGATCACATCCAACGGTTTGAATCTTGCATACGGGTGGTGTATCAATCAAATCAAAGTAGAAGTATTGACATTCTTGATACTTCCGAAAGTAGCCCAGCTCAACTATATATATATATATATATATATATATATATATATATATATATATATATATATATATATATATATATATATATATATAGAGAGAGAGAGAGAGAGAGAGAGAGAGAGACCTCAGCCGCCAACTGAGAGATTCTCTCAGCTGGCGGCGATGTGGTCAAATCTCAGCCACAAATCTTGAGCGCAGCGCTACCATGATCGCAGTTTTTTGTGAGAATTGTGATCAAGTCGTAGTATTTTTGTGAGGAGTGCTACCACGGTCGCAGTGTTTTTGTGAGGACTGTGACCATGATCGCAATGTTTTTTTGATGACTGCTATCATGGTCGCAGTCCTAATTAGACTTAGAATGTCTGAAAATTTTTAGGACTACGATCAAGTCGTAGTGGATTGCAAGTAGGTCGCAGTGCCAGCTGAGAGAGTTCTCTCAGCTGGCGGCACCTCAGATACCTCATATATATATATATATATATATATATATATATATATATATATATATATATATATATATATAAAACCTTTTTCCTCGAATTTTTTTGCAAATTCATATATGATTCTTTATTTCTAAACCCCTATTCATCTATTAGCACTGTGTACTTGTGTTTTTGATCCTTCTTATCAAAACAGTGCACCAAAACTTTCAAGACGAGCTAAGAGGTTAACACTAGCAGATGGTGATAGAGAGAGGGAGAACCAGATCATGAATAATTATGTAGAAAAAAAAAATTTACAGTGCAAAGAAAAAACTATCATTTGGATCACACTGAACTCAGTACTGTCAGGAGAGCAAATGTTTGAAAATATCAAAAACGACTGATGCAAGATATGTATATGCATAACAAAGAAATTTTCACTGGTTGAGGAAAGAGATTGTAGCATCACACAGCATGGAAGCAAAGAGAGGAAGGTGCTTACAAAGCGCGACGCTTGTGCATGAAGCTCAGAGGCGTGGAGGCTCGACCACAGGCGATAAATTCAAGCGATTCTCCGATCAAAGGCCATCCCATGCTGCCTCTCGGAACCCTACAGCTGACATCAGAACCACCCTGCACTTCTTTCTTCCTCCTCCAAATTCTCCATCCAGCCACCATCCCACAAATCACAATGCCAATAATCCAGCTCCCCATGTCTTCAATGGCTTCCATTTTGTATTCTTCTTTCTATACTGAAGACAGTATTGTATATCTTTCAGTGCTTATCACACAATTACTTCTATCCAAGATGAAGTCCACAAGAGCAGGCATCAGTTCCCCCTTCTATAAGGAATTGAGATAGTGAAACAATGATATATTATCTAATGTTCATGCACATGAAAACTGATGTTTGCATAGTTGTCATGTATGCCAAGATATTTGAATCTTGACCACATATAAGGCACCTAATTTAACCTTAATAGAGGAGAGGTTAGTCTCTAACAAGACTAATTAACTCAAAAGTCATGTGGAACTAGCATCTTCACCAACTGCATGAGAGAGCTTCCACATGAAAGCCTGCATTGGTGCTCACCTTTTATTGCAAGTAAGAACAAGCTAAACTCTCTTTTTTAATTGTAGGCTTGAGCATTAAGACCTTTGCATCTACAACCAAACAAATAATTTGTTTGATGCAAACACATGCACTTTTATCCTCATCCAATAGACTTAGAAACAAAACTCTTAAAACTATTTCATGGATCTCTAAAGTGATTCTCACACATGCACCCCATGTTCTTAAACTTAATTGGTACTATAAAGTTTGAGAACGTGATCACTGAGACCAAATGTGAAGTGCAGAATGAAGAATAGTCCCATTTGGGAGTACAAAGAGCAATTGAATCCTAGAGCAAATCTTTACTCCATTTGATGAAAGAAGAGAAAAAGTACATGCCTACCAAACAAGTTATTAACTCTCACTAGATATGAATTATGAAAAACAGTGGAGTGGTGAAGAGTGATGCAGCTCAACATGCAGTGTGAGCAACCATCTACTGCTGAAATACAAGGCCTATTTGACTGGAAGAATGACCTGTACAGAATCATGTTTATATTATGCACATTGTGCATTTTTCTTATATAGTGACATAAAAAAGTTAATGATTTATTTTGGCCACCCAAAACTTAATTTCCTGCTCCATCCTTGCATGTATCCATCTTATTCTTTCTCTAATCTGGAATTAAATCCTCTTTTGTCTTTGTACCTCTTTTGTCTTTTTTAGCATTAGTGCTTATGAGATGGATTCAAATTACGATCTTAACAATAACCAGAACTTCTTTGATTAGAATGTTAATTTGTTTGTGACTCACATTCGTGTCATGTCCAAATGAAATCTAGCCATACATTTACAAATTTTTAACTAAGATTGTAATCTAGCCATACATTTACATTGTTATCTCAAAAGAGATGTTTAAAATAACAAAAAGAAAAAAAAAAAACCAATATTTATTAGAGATCGCTATCTCAAAAAGAGATTCTGAAATAAAAGAACAATATTTATTAGAGAGAGAAAAATATAATAATCTTACTAAGAAAAAAGAAGATGAAAGAGTTATTTATTTATTTATTTACTTTTCCGGTCATGATTAGAGCTTTCTAGAATTAGAGAAGAAAAGTCTATGAGAAAAGTACAAAGAAAATTTCACATCAATTTTACTTCTATTGCACGTGAATGGCACGTGCCAAAATTCTAGTATGTCTAGTTTCATGCAACATATATGCACTTTTGTGATGCACATCTCTTTAGCTAGTACACATACAGACGTACACCAATATATATAAATATAGTGAACCCTAACTTGACACAGATAAGGAAGCGAATAACGTCAGTTAGATCTCGTTCTAGAGCTAAAAAATTTTAAAGGATACCTACAAGTATAGAACACTCGAATGAATTCACGAGTAAACGATAAACAACTCAAATCTACAGGCAATTGAAATGAGAAACTCAATTTTATTGATGATTAAAACTTGAATACCAAAAACAAAGATACAATGACCTTATATATGTAATAAAAGAAGAATACTAATTTAATTAAGAAACATAATCAAACAAAAGGAAAATTTTCAATTTAGAATTGAAAATTGTATCCTGTTCAGAATCGAATACGCAGATACATGCAGACCTGTCGACAGCTGATCCGGCCCTGTCGACAGACTATAAAATCACAACTCTCTAGAACGCCTCTTGCAGACAGTCTGTCGATAGTTGAGTTTGGGCTGTCGACAACTGAGCTTAGGTTGTCGACAGCTGCTGGCTTACTTTTACCTTGATTTCCTACATCAGTCTCTCCCTCTTCAAACGAACTCATCTTCGAATTATAATCTAGATATAGTTGCACGATATCCATAGAAATCCACCACATTGAATGTCTTGGATATCGCCATATCACTTGAAAGATCCACAACATAAGCGTTATCACTAATCATCTTTATGATTTTAAATGGTCCATATATCTTTAGTTTCAACTTGTTGTATGCTCTAACTGGGATTCTTTCTCTACTCAAGCACACCATAACTCCTTCCTCAAAGAGTTTCTCCTGCCTTTTTTTGTCAGCTGTCGCTTATATTTTGCATTAGTTTTCTCTAATTTCAATCGAAGCTTCTCCTTTAGAACTTCACTCTTCTTGAAATTCATCCGGTAGTGTGAAAGATTATGTCGACTTGCTTTTGGAATAAAATCAATATGATGCTGAATATCTCTCATGGGTGATAATCCTTCGGAAGCGCGTCGTGCAGAGCTCCTTTAAAGTATTTCAACAATGGTCTCATATTCTTATGAATTTCAGTGAGTGGAGTAACTTCTTCCTTGACCACTAAAGCAAATTTCTGCTTTGTTTCCTTTGCTTCTATTAAAAACTCGCACCGATTGCAGATGGATATGAATTTAGGCTCTTTTTCTTTTGTAAACTTTGAAATAGGTGGAATTGATCTCAAGACAACTCTTTTTCCCTTCTAATTGAACATATGAATGTTTCACTTACCTCTGTGGGAGCATCAACATCGTGTTGCCATGGTCTCTCCAAAAGAATATGACACGTGTCTATATCAGCCACATCACAAGTAACAAAATCTTGATAAAACTTACTAATTAAAATAAGAATATGACATAGATCTGTTACCTTAATAGAGAGGCCCTTCTTGATCCAACCAACGGTCTAAGAATGAGGGTATGATTTTGTCTCTAACTTCAAATAGTCCACGAGTGCTCTAGAGATGATATTCTCACAACTTTCGTTATCAATGATGAGCTTGCATACTTTGCTCTTGACCGAATACCTTGAATAAAAAATTTGATGTCGTTGCATAGTGTCGGGGCTTTCTGGTTGCACAACAATCTTCGAACAATACAAGTTGCAGATTCCCCATACTCATCAGCAAAGTCGAAACATTTGGTTCTTCATTCTCGAATTCTTTCCTTTTGTCATCTTCGTAATCTATATTGACTTGCTTTCTTTTAGGGTATTCATTGAACTTGTATCCAACCTCTCTACACTTATAACACTTGCCAACCCCAGGATTGGCGTAGGGATTCTTCTTGATCTTTGCAGCTGCGGTGGTTATTGTTGCTGGCGCTGATGCAGAGGCGTTGGTCGACTGACGGGCTAGCGGTCGATCAACTATTGCGGAACTCGCCTAAACTCCTGTGCCACTTACAAACTCTTCAATTGGTGTTGAGCATCTGAAAGATGGAGCACTACTTTGTAGTCTCTCGTTCATCAATGCTTTATTGTGAGCTTCATAAATGGAAAATACATTGTGAAAGATCACAAGCTCTTGAATAGAGTACTTTAGACTTATACTTTGCCACTTGTTGCTCTTCCATTATAGATAAATCACCGCATGATGCTAGCCGATAGAATTCCTTCGTATATACCGTGACAATCCTTATACCTTGTTGACAGTGTTCAATTTGATTGTAAAGGATTTGTAACGCCCCGATCCGGCGGGTACGGAGACGTTACTGCGACGTATATACGCAGGTCAGAATACCCTCACGTATATACGCTAAGCATCAGTACAGGCAAGAATCAGAGTACGGAAGCACGTGGTGCATTATACATTCCAACGTAAGAGTACAATTACAGAGTTATCACCAGATGTGACAAATATTACAAGAATATTACATCACCAATATGGCGCAATTGTGAGAATACAAAGGATGATACAAGTATGATAGCACAAAAAATGGCCAGAGTCACAGCAGGAGAACTCTAGAGCCGAACAGGGGGGCCTGGAAGGATAGGGCTCTAAACGGTCTGCTGGAGATTCACGCTACCGCTGCGCCACTCTGATCAACAGCTGGGAGAATCCACACGCTCCAAGCTCCAAAACCTGGACATGCGGATCCAGAGGAGTCAGAACTCCCCGGCGAGTGATGATGCGAAAGCCAGATGGCGAGCATGGATAAGCACATGTGTATCGATAAATCCGAATCATAAACATGCATTGAAAACTGTGTCGTGGGCACAAGCATACCGGAGCAAGTAGATATACAGCATATAATATCAAGCAGGGAAGACTCATAGTATGATCAGATAAGAGCAGGAGGCAGGTGGGATAGAACACGAGTAGAAGGCAGGATATGAACAAGTATAGTATACTAACATAAAACTGAAAATCCGAAGTAAAATCCGATACAAGCAAACATGGCAAGGCATACTACGGATTCATAGCTGGCATCTTTTATTATTATTATTACTCGTCTTACCCTGATGGCTAGATATGTGAACTAGCGTCCCAGCGCACATATATCCACATCTGAGTAAAGCAAGGTTGTTATTAGAAACCAACGGGGGTATCAACGAACAATGTTTACAGTGGGTCCCGTGCATGCCCGGGACCACGGTCCAGGACGTTCCTTTACTGGTGCTCGGAACCAGCTGCAAGGCGTACAGGAGGGTCTTATAGAATGCCCTTATCAAGATGGTACCAGGAAGAAGGGAGCCAGCACTCCCGTCGGTCGCCTGGAGGCCCACAGGTCAGACCGGAAGTTTTAGTTGCACAACATACCTAGTACCACTGTAAACACGAACATATATTGATAGCCGCAAGTTTCCCCCGACCCGATGCAAGTTGTTCTTTTTATGATTTATTATGTAATCATCAATTTACGGAATAGTAGGTGCAAGACATGATCAGGAATTCAGGAGTACATGAGTACTATTGATTCAGGTCACTGTATATATAATACAGGATAACAAGTACAAGATTCAAGTCACTGTATATAATACAGGACAACAAGTATAGTATTCCCGTAAATGTGATAATCACATGTCAAGTATTAATATTTCAAGAGGCAAGTGATAAGTCATGTCATAGTGAGAAGTAAGTGTCAAGTAACAAGTCGGGTGTCAGGTGATGACATATCTGTTGTCAAGTGATACGGACAGGTGTCAGGTATTAGCATGTAGATGGTAGGTATCAAGCAAAAGCATGTCAAGTATTACAAGAAAATAGTACGATCTACAAGACCGGTACAAATACCAAAAAACCATGCAGTTTCAGGAAAAACAGTATAAGTAAGATTTCAAACTCTTCACAACCATAAATAGAAGAATCAATAAACTGGTAGACATGTAATTCAGTAGGCAAGCAACCATCCATGAAGAGCTAAGCAGAGCTGGAGCGAAACTAATGTACAACACTAAATGCTATCACGCTCGGCGAGGTTACCGCTCGCAGCGTAGCTAGACACACGTGTCGCAGTAAGCGTAGGAACGTCATACTACCGCTCACGGGAAAGCCATGCTCACGGGGTAACTATACTCGAACGGAGTAAGCAGCAAAGTGTTGACGCTAGGTCCGCCTACCAGGCATAGCATATAGAGAAAGTCCAGAGGACTTTATAATCTCAGAGGTTGTACCCGGAGGTTAGGGTACCTGCAGAGAAGGTGTTAGTTTTAGATACAAATACATAAGACAATCAAGTCGATCCAAGGAAGCGGGAAAGCCAAGAGGAAAGTGAGAACACTCGCCTAAATCTTCAGAAAATATTACTGCAATTTGATAAATCATTCTTTCATTTCTTTCTGAGCTATTACAGAGAAGAATCTTCTCATAGAAATTCTTCGAGAACTGGTCCCAAGTGATGGAATTTTCCAGTCTCGCTGCTTTTACCAACCACCACGTCCTGGCCATATCTTTTCAACTGAATCTTGGTCATTTCCACTTGGTTCTCGTCAGGGATTCGAGTTGCCTTCAGAAGATCCGTCATGTTTACCAGTCACTGCTATGCATCCAGGGCTCCTCCATGATTGAAAAGATTGCCGGCTATAATTTCCTGAAATCCGACATGTTGCCTGGCTTCTGTTCCCGGAGTGCAACCAATGATTCTTGGTGCGGAACCTTCGTCTGTTCTTGTTAGTTTTTCATCATATTTTGCAGAAATTATCTCAAATCAATACTTCCTCCATTAGAGCCACTCTAAGAAGAACCAGAACCGTTATGATTTCCCCGTCTTTTCATGTCCGAGTTGGTTTAAGAATAACGAGAAACTGAAGTGTGAAAGAATGGGAGAACTTCAGAATTCAAGGGTAAGATTATCAAGAGAGAATGGATAACTTTGTACTTACAGTTGGATAGTATAACCACGACTCATGCATTCCAGTTGCAAATTTCTTTACCATTAACTTGCCGACTGGTTGTACTGAGGATGTGAGAGCCTAGGCTCTGATACCCATTCCAGAAAATCATGAAAAATCTAGAATATTGAAAAATGATATTTGAAACTGAAATCGGTCAAATCAGAACACCAGAAAGTCCAAATCGAGCAACACTCTGGTATCGGTCCCCCGGTTCAGGCAGGGCTGACTCCGAGTTCACGAATCCAAATCCATGACAAAGCGTTCATATAAATAACTCATAATACAAGACAAATATAAGAAGTAAATCAAAAAAATACGATCGAAAAATACGAATACGCAACTAAGTACGTATTCGGGAGCGGGCTGTTACAGGATTTGTTGATAATCGGGTGGAAAGAATCTACCTCGAAGTAATTATTTCATGCACCTCATCAAGGGTGACTTGCCTTGAGGTCTTCTTGTGATTTGCAATCGGTCCCATCGTGCGACCCCTCCTCTCTTAAGTTTGTATGCTACACACTTGACTTGCTTTTCCGTGAAAATATAAGCCATGTCAAAGAACTTCTCCACCTCATAAATCCAATCCAAGAAGAATTCAATATCAAGATCCTCACTAAAAGAAGAAATCTCAACTTCCATCTGATCTCATTAGGACCTGAGTACCCTCCATTCCTACCATAATTAGGATAAGAAAATCTGCCTCTCCTGTTTGGGTTAGGAAATTGCCTCTGCTGTTTGGGTTAGGATTACTGAACCTTCTTCGTTTTTCATAGGTCATCCATTCATCTTCATATTCATCTTCAAAATCTTCGTATTGATAGGTGGGATTGTCCAATTCTTCTTCGTCAGAAAATTCATCAAATTGGGGATTTTGTAGAGAATACTTCAGTGATAGATGGATGATGTGGGGGTGGTTGATAAGGGGATGATTGTAATAGAGGTGGTTGATTTGGTGGTGGTTGTGATGGAGGTGGTTGATTTGGTGGCGGTTGTTATGGTGGATGTAAGGGTGAAGGTGGTGGTGGAAGATTGGTTAATGGATGATCTCGTCCGCTTCGGTATGTACCAATAGTCAGACTTTGATCATCGATCTTGATGGGCAATTTCTTGAGCTCTAGGACTATATTGTCCAAAATTGATTTGATAGCGCTGATTCCCCTTTAACAGTGCCCATCTTTGTGAAAAGGCCTTGCAATCCATCACCATCTCCTGCCATCACCAGAAAATAGCCGAAGCCAACGAACCCTAAAAGATACCTTCAAGTAGAATAGAACACTTGAATCCACGAGTAAAGGATAGACAACTCGAATCCACGAGCAATTGAAAAGAGAAACTAAATTTTATTGATGATTAAAATGTGAATATAAAAAAAAGATATAATGACCTTATATAGGCAATAAAAGAAGAATATCAATCTATTTGGAAACCTAATCAAAGAAAAGAAAAACAAAACAAATCGAAATTCAATTCAAAACTGAAAACTGTATCCTGTTCAGAATCGGATACGATACATGCATGCCTATCAACAGTTGATCTGGCCCTATCGACAGACCATAAAACCTCAACTCTCGGGAACGTCTCTTGCAGGAAGTCCGTCGACAGCTGAGTTTGAGCTGTTAACAACTGCAGTCAGTCTATTGACATCTAAGCTTAGACTGTCGACAGCTGCTGGCTTATTTTACCTTGATTTCCTACATCATAACTCGAGGCGCAAAGCCCACTGCCATGCCTCCTCCGCTGCTGCGCATGGTGTTCATGTTGAAGAAGGCAATGACATCAACACTCGGCCAGCATCGTCTTCCTTGTTTGAATTGATTTTGAATTTGTCGGCCATCAAGCAGGTAAAGCTTGAGAGTAAAGCTCCCCCGTTTTGTTTTAATATGTAGTAGAGATTCATCATAAAGGTTACTTGTATAAACGTTGCAACTGAACTTTTAATCTACGGTGATCTTAGCAGCTAAACCTTGAATTTCAAAGTACATACATATTTTCGTCTTCCAATGTGCTCATGTCCAGCTGTGATTGTTCTCACAGGTCTTCTACCGAGCTGGTTGATTGGCTATCTGCAGATGAATGGAAGGAAGAGAGATGAGAAAAAATTGATGAGAAGGAAATGTTGTGTTGGCTTAACTTTGTTATGCTTATATAAACCCCAGGTACTTACAACAATGTGTACTACTTTAAGGATCTTGTGATGTTTGGTACTAGGATGAGAGAATTATATTCTGTGATGGCTGGAATTTGGTACTCTTTATCTCATTTGTAGCTCATTAGCTTAAAGTTAATATTATACTGACAAACTACAAAACTTTGCAACTAAACTTCCAGTGTAAAATTCACAAAGAAGTTCAACAATTTCTATCAGGTGAAATTTCAGTCTGCCTCTAAGGAAACTTGCGACCCTCAGGGCCTGTTTGGATTTTGGGAAGAAGAGAGAAAGAAGCCTCTCTTTTGTTGTTTGTTTTAACAAAATTGGAAGAAATAAAAGCTCTCTTCCTTCTTCCATGTGTTGTTTGGCTGCACATTTTACCTTGCATATAGAAAATTATGTGCTAGCTGATAACATTCGTTTGTAGCTTTTAGCCTCCTTGGCTGGAAGTTGAAACTGATGCAACTTTTGATTAGCCTAGGACACTTCTACCTTTGCTCCTGCTTCCAGAAAACAATAGTTTGATGATTTAGCTCTCCAAATACTCTCTATTTTCTCATGGTTTCTTAGAAAATTTTCTACAGAACAATCACAATTTTTTTTACTATGGTAAAAGATAAATTTGGCTGCGTCCGAGCTCAAATTGCCTGCCGACGATGCAAATTATGTTGTGGCTAAATCACATTTGCAAAAACTCACCGAAGCACATTTGCAGTTAAGATGGCACCACAGAAAAAAAATATGGGTTTAACAACAGAGCACAGAAAACAGACTTGTGAAACACTAATCTTCTAGGCTTCAGCCGCTGTATATGAAAAGACGCCCGGCCTTTGCACGGTTCCAGTAACAAAAATTGCATTTTAGAATATTTTCACATAAAAAGGAATTGATCGCACCTTGATCCCAAGCCTGACTCGCGACATATTATGCAGATCGGCTGTTAGATTGAGAGAACATCCTCAGAAACAGTTCTTGACATCGATCCTGCATTTCACATAATTTCCAAAAGAAAGGAAAGCAAAACCGAAAGACTAGATTTTTCTCCTGATGAAACTGAAACAGTACCCACGATCACTCCGTAGATGCTACAGCACGACATATTTACAGTATTTACAGAATACGTTTTCATGTTCTACTTGTGAAACAACTTTAGATCCACCAGACTTTACTGCACAAAAAGTATAAGCCAAAGTCCCTGAACATCAACCGGGCAGAGATGACGGGAAGAAATCATTTATTGAACATCAGGATGAGTAAAATGACGAAGGTGCAGTAAGTGGCTCCTGGGCCAAAACAACATTACAATGAAACCTTATACATACCGAGGTACTTAAGTTAGCTTGGAACTCAAAGATTGCATCACCCATGGCTAAAATATCACCTGTAAGAAAAAGAACCAGATCAGCAGAAGAATATTAATTGAGTTTGATATCTGTTACCAAAAAACCTTCCAATGCGAGTGAGAATGCAACCAGATGAGCTCCAATGAGTGAGTTTATTTAATCTTTTTTCCACAGTAATTTTGAAAATTATGTGTTGCATTCTTTCAAGTGTTCGAATTTTTTTGAAACATCCACAAGCTGATTTCAGTGACGAAGAAATCCACAAAGCAGTTTTTCAGCTATCCCAAGGTAAAGCACCTGGTCCTCATGGGCACAGCTGAATTCTTCCAACAGCTCTGGCCTTTGATCAAAGAGAAGATTACGCAGGCTATCAAATTCTTTGCTGTCAATCACAGAAGGCCTAAGTATTGGAATACTACCACTCTCGCCTTAATAGCAAAGGGCTTGCATCCGCTCAGGATTTTAGACCTATCAGTCTATGTAACTCCATCTTTAAGATGCTCTCAATGGTACTTGTTAACAGATGGAGGCAGGTTACTGACTCAGTAACAAATGAGGCTCAGCTACGATTTGTTTGAAGAAGAGGTCATGGATGGTATCATGATTGTGCAGGAATTCTGGTTGTCTGCTTTCAGCAAAGAAACAAAAACAGCAAACATATCAAAGTTGATACGCAAAAAACTTATGACAGGTTGAATTGGATTTTTCTGGAAAGAATGATGATCACTATGGGCTATCACCATATTTGGACTAAGCAGATATTCATTGTGTCACAACTCCAACTCCAACTTTCTCTATGTTTGTGAACAAAGAGCTTCAACAACCTTTCAGACCACACAATGGCCTCCTGCAAGGAGATCCTCTTTTTGCCCTCTGTTTTATCACCGGTGCACAAGCTTTGCCAGCATTTACTGTGGATCAAATTCTATCCAATCAGCTGCAAGGCTATAAGTTGAGGTGAGGGGCAACTATCTTGCATATCATGTTTGCAGATGACATAGTTTTTCTTGCATCAGGGTTGACAGAAGAATTAAAAACAATCAAATCCATTTCACAAACTTATGAGACAGATTCAGTCTAACTGTGAGCAACACAAAATCAAAATACACACCAACCTGGACTGCCTCCCACTTGCTACTGTAAAATCAAAGCGAAAAAAAATCCTCGGTTTTGAAATTTCTGGGATGACTTTCACTTCCTTGGGGTTCCTATTCTGAAGGCTTGTCTCAAGAAGCAAAACTTCCAACCTCTCATACGCTCTACAGCAACATCTTAGTTGCGGGCAATCAAAAATGTTATCCTTCCCGGCGAGATCGACTTTAGCTAAACTAGTGCTTGCTGTCATTCCTAGCTTTCAATTTAGAGTGATGTCCATCCCAGTGAATTGTTGTGGATAGACACCACCAAACAATAAGAGTCGCTGCGGAAGCCCCGAGCAATCTACTGTAGCAAGCGATATAATAGGTCACAAATTAAGAAGCACAAGATTTAAGGGAGGGGGAGAAAATCTTATTCACCTGAGAAGCAATACAAGAGTTTACAAGTATCTCTTTCTAGGATCTCTCAAACTCTCAATACAAGGTGAAAATTTCTCTTTCGAGCACGATACATAAAACCCAAAATACTAGGAATTTTATAAACATCTAGAATAAATCTAGGCCTTCCAATTTTTCAGCAAAACCATCCTACCCATCCAATCAACCACATTTGAAAGAAGAGACTCAAAAACCTCATCAAAATCCAGTTCAGAAAACAGTTCGGAATCTGAAAGTTCCTGTAGCTGTCGACAGTTACGTGTCAGCTTTCGACAGACTGAGACACAGTGAGTTTCTGCTGAGTTTGCGGTCGATCTCCTATCGATTGCTTTCAACAAGCAGTGCTCCAGCTATCGACAGCTACATGTAGCTGTTGACAGACTGAGACAATTTCAGTCAATGTTAGCTCGCGATCAATCGCCTATCGGCCGCATTGGCTTAGCTGTCGACAGCCATTTGTTGCTGTCGACAGATTGAGCCTATGCTTTCTGACTACTGAATTTTCTGAAATCTCTACTTTATTGCGTAATCTTCTCCAATGGATGTGAGGCACCCAAAATACCAACAATCTCCACCATGACTCACATGTCATGAGTCCCTTGTAGAAATTGGCTTCCACACCATCAATAAGCTTCTCTCCCCTCTTTTGTTTCTTCACACGGATCCTTCTCAAGAGCCAATTCTCCACCTTACCTTTGGAGAACGTTGATGAAGTTCAGAGATGCTCTGAACTTCTCCACTGGGATGGTCTTTATCATCATGTCTGCTGGATTCTTCTTCGTACTGATCTTCACCAAGTCAACCTTTTCTACTACAACGCAATAATGTATCATTGATGTGCTTTATCCTCTTGTGATACCTATGATCTTTAGCGCACCTGTGATCTTTAGCGAGATGTATCGCACTCTGAATGTCGTATTAAACTAGAACTGAATCGGTATGATGCCAAATGTACCGACCAATCCTCTCAACCACAAACCTTCCTTAGATGCCTCTACTGTAGTCATGTACTCCGCCTCTGTTGTTGAAAGCGCCACGGTATCTTGCAACTCGTCTTCCAACTAACAATGTCCTCAGATACTGTGAATACATAACCCGTCATAGATCTTCGCTAATCAATATCTCCTGCATAATTTGCATCAACATATCCTTGTAACAGCTTAGGCTTCCCTTTTTTCAACCTCTGAAACGCAAGCCTAATCTACTAGTCCATCGCAGATATCGTAGCACTCACTTCACTACTTCCCAATGTTGCTTGCATGAATTTGACATGAACCGACTTACTTTACTAACTGCATAGGCTAAGTCAAGTCTAGTGCATGCATTAGTGATTCCACCGCACTCGCATATGGTACTCGAGACATCTCATCCTCCTCTTCTTGTGAGCTTGGATTGACCGGAAGATAATAAGTGACCTGCCAAAGTAATGACCAGTCTTGCATCAGCTATGTTGAACCTTTTCAACATTTTGAGAATATAATTCTCCTGAGATAGTCAGAGTTTGCATGTAATCCTGTCACGACTGATCTCCATATCTAAGATCTAGCTTCTCTCAAATTATTCGAACTCCTCTTTTAGTTAAGCTTTAAGCTTCTGAATATAAGTCTTACTCCTCGCAGCAATCAGCATACATCCACATACAACAGCAAATATATGAAATCATCAATATACTGTTTGAAATAAACACAGCTGCATACTTACATTGGGTGTAGTTGGCTTTGAATCGCTTATCCCACTGTCTGGAAGACTATTTTCAAGCCCATAAAAGGACTTCTTGAAAAGACTCACCTTGTTTGCTTGACCTTCCTGAAAGTACCCTTCAGGTTGGCTTCATGCATATCCTCTCTTCTAGCTCACCATGCAAAAATAATGTTTTCAAATCCAGCTGCTCCAACTTGAGATCAGCTTAAGCCACGACAACCGAATAGATGTATGCTTGAATACATGAGAGAAGATCTCATTGAAGTCAATACTTTCCTTCTGAGAATACCCCTTCACAATAAGCCTTGCCTTGTATCGCTCACTGTCCTTCTTGCGAAAGACACCTACAACCTATTACTTTAGAACCTTTAGTAGATTCCCAAATCCCATGTTTAATTCTTCTCCTAAGACTCCATCTCCTATTCCATGGCTATGGCCTACTTGTCACAATCATCCGCCTCAATTGCCTCTTTGTAACTGCTAGGATGTCCAGCTTCTCTTACTAATGCAAGAGATTTGGTCCTCATCTCAGCCATATCTAATTGGTGGTACTGAGACTCTGTCTAACTGCCTCAAAAGCCTAGGTTGCATATGTTGCCCTTGAGCAGCTTGCTGCATGTCTCCATCTGAATCTGAAGAGTTTTCATCTGACCTGACAGGCTTGTTGAGGTCATCTAAACTCCTCGCTCTGAGAATCTGCTGAACTGTCTGAAGCTCCACCTTGCACCTTGTCCTTCGTCTTTGACTTTTCTTGCAACATTAATTCTTCATTAAAGATCACATCTCTGCTAACAAAGACACTCTTCTTTGGATCCCAGAACATGTATGCCTTGATTCTCTTGGTGAAATTGATGAAGTAACACCTCTTTCACTTGAACTTCAGCTTGTTCTTCTTTTGACTATCAACTAAACTGTAGGTCGAGCAGCCGAATATTCGTAAGGTTGAATAGTCCACTGACCCTCCTTGCCATATCTCTTCTGTGATCTGAAGATCAACGATCATAGATGGTGACTTGTTCATTAGATAACTCGCATGACTCACTGTCTCTGCCCAAAAATATTCTGACATGTTTGCTTGTAACCTCATCCCTGGGCAAGCTCTGTAAGTGTCTAATTCATGCGCTCTGCTACTCCATTTTGTTCCCCAGGAATAGTTAGATGTTATTCAATACCTGCACTAACTAAATACTCCTTAAATTCTGAGGATATATACTCACCCCCATTATCTGACCTCAAGAACTTCACCTTTCGCCCTTTCTGATTCTTCATCTTGGCTTTCAACTTCTTGAATTCTAAAATATCTCTGACTTCTGCTTCAAGAAGTACACTCAATACTTTTCGAGACAAATCTATAAAAATAACATAATATTATGCACCCAACGGATGCAACTGGCGAAGGTCCCCACACATTCGTGTATATGAGATCTAACAAGGCCTTAGTTTTGTGCACTGAGGTAGTAAAAGCCACTCTCAACTGTCTACCCATAATGCAAAATTTACATAGGTTGAGTTTGCAGTGTTTAATACCTGGTAGAACTCCTTTGTTGTGTAGGGTTTGAAGACCTCGCTCGCTCATATGTCTAAGACGCATGTGTCAAAGTCTTGTTGTGCCCTTCTCTGTTGCTACAGAAACATCACCAATCACCACGCTTTCAATCACCTTGTACAACTTGACCGTACGCTCTGCTTTTAGGACCGTCATGGAGCCCTTACTGACTTGTATCTCTGAGCTTCCAAGGCTCCCAACGAAAGAAGATTTTTCCTCGGGACTGAAACGTCTCACGTTCTTGAGTGCCCGCGCCCATCCGTCAAACATTTTCATGCCGATATTGCATATTCCAACTGTTTTGCATGCAACATCGTTACCCAACATGATTGTGCCTCCTTCAAAAGCTTATATGTGCTGAACCACTCCTTCCTTGAGCACATGTGGTATGTGCACCCGAGTCAAGCAACCAAGCATCCGAGAACATCCCTTTGCCTCTGCCCGGATTCACCGACAGAACATTACAAGGTTCTTCAACTGCTTCCTCAGCTATGAAGGCTTGATTCGTTTTTTCCCACTGGTACTAACTCCATCTCCTGGACCATCCTTCTTTAGCGTCTCCTTGTATTCGGAGCAAGTCTTCTTCATGTGCCCTGGATGTTTGCAGTAGTAGCAATCAAAATTTTCACTAGAAGCTTTGGTACCCTTCTTGGATCCTCTACTCTGTGATCTCCCCCTTTGCTCCTTGACTACCAAACCTAAGGCCTCCTCTGTGAAATCTGTCTTATTCATCAGCTCGTTGTTCTGGAACAACTGTTTGACATCGTCCAACTCTAAGATTTCATTTCATACATGGTGGTGGTCGCCAAGTGATTATAACTTTGAGGAAGAGAAGATAGCAACAGAAGAGATTTGTCTTCCACTTCTAGTTTCACCTCCAGTGCTAATAGATCGCTCAAAATCGATTGAACGCATTGAGATGCTGCAGAACCGATGTTCTTCATCCTAAGATTGTACAAGTGCTTCTTCAAGAAGAGTGTTAGATAAACTCTTCGTCATGTAGACTCTCTGACTTATACCATAAACCCGCAGTTGTTTCCTCGTTCATTACATTTTAAAGAACTTTATCTAATATGCATAGTATAATAGTAGCTTTGGCTTGAACATCGAGATCCATCCACTCGTCGTCCCCTATCTTGGACGGCTTCTTCTCAGCACCAAGCAAGTAGTGCCTTCTTCACGAGCAACGTCGTTGCCCGCATTTTTCACAACAGGAAGTTATTCTTCCCGTCGAATTTCTCCACCTTGAACTTCGTCGTAGTCGTCTTGTTAGTCATCGCTCTGATATCAATAATTGTGGATAGACACCACCAAACAATAAGAGTCGCTGCGAAAGCCCCGAGCAATCTACTGTTGCAATCAATACAATTTAATCACCATAAGAGGAAAAACATAAATCATAAATCAAGAAACACAAGATTTGAGGGAGGAGAAGAAAATCTTATTAACCTGAGAAGCAATACAAGACTTTTACAAGAATCTCTATGTAGGATCTTTCAAACTCTCAATATAAGGTGAAAATCTCTCTTTCGTGTACGATACATATAACCCATAATACTAGGGATTTTATAAACATCTAGAATAAATCTAGACCTTTTAAATATTCAGCAGAATCATCTTAGTCATCCAATCAACCGTCTCTAAAAGAAGAGATTCGAAAATCTCTTTAAAATCCCAATCAGAAAACAACTCGAAATCTTAGAAATTCCTGTAGCTGTCAACAATTCCGTGTCAGTTGCCGACAGACCAAGACAAAGTGAGTTTTTTGTTGAGTCTGTGGCAATTTCCTCGACTGCTTTCGACGGGCAGTGCTCCAGCTGTTGAGGGACTGAGACATCTTCAGTCTCTGTTGGCTCGCGGTCACTCGCCTGTCGACCGCACTAGCTTAGCCATCGACAGCCATCTGCTCTTGTCGACAGACTGAGCCTGTGCATGTCTTGTGCACGTTTCTCATTCTTCAATCTTCTGGAATCTCCTCCACCTTGTTGTGTAATCTTCTCCAATGGATGTGAGGCACCCAAAATACCAACATAAATATCTTAAAGGACATTGGGAAGATCGTCAGAAACTTCATTTGGGGGTGAAAAGCAACCATTTTCATCTCCTTGGAATAGAGCAACTAGTTCCATTCAGCAAGGAGGGTTGGGGATTCACTCTGTTCTTCACAATTATAAAGCACTGTTATCAAAACAAGTGTCAAAGATCTTTCCCATCAAACAATTGTTGGGTGCGGGTTATCAAACGCAAATACCTCACACGCAGGTCAATAGGTTTAAAAGGAGTCTTATATATGGAAAGAGGCCGAGAAGGTGATCCCTTTTATACATCACTCTTCATGGACTATTTGTGATGGCACCAGAGTTGGAAATATGGTTTGGAGACAAACCATTGATTTACTACCTGTTCTTTTCAACATGAGAACCTCATATCTCAGGTCACGGTTCATACACTGACTGATAATTCAGGAGAATGATCAACTGTCAAAATGGAACTGTGGCCAAACCAATTAAGAATGGAAGTTGAGAGTTATGATAGAGAGCAAGGTAAGCATGAACCAGTTTAGATACCTCCTAGAGAGGGAAATTACAGAAGAAGCTTATGGATTATTACACAAGAACTTATACTACAACACTATGGGGCAAGATTGGCTGGTATTCATTCCAGGTCGTTTGTGTGTTACTGAAGGCAATGGTGGTTTGATTGGAAGATTGTCAAGAACAAGTTATAAACTGTGGATTGTCTCAATCGCAGAGGAATAGACATCAACCCCATATGTATTCTTTGTGCAGACAACAAGGTGGAATACCTGAAACACTTGATCTATAAGTGCCACAAACGTGGAGATTTCCTCTTGGAGATAGAGCAATGGCCTCACATGGATTTAATTACACAAAACCAAAGAACTCTTGTGAATTTGATTTCGGCTGAGGACTTGTCTCCAATGAGAGGAATTCTACGACGATCGATCATGGTTATAGCCCTTTGGTGCTAGTGGAAAATGAGAAACTTTGTTCGATTGGCGAACAAACAGCCTCTGGAGCTGAAGGTGCCTAGGGATCAGTTCATCTTCCCGGTTTCTGAATAAAATCCAACTAAGAAATTCCACTAAACCACAACTGAACAAGACATTGCAGTACTGGTTGAGAAGCATGAGGTTTCACTAAATTATCCTATTTGAGTTTCTTTCCGCCTTTCAATTGTATTTAATTTAGTTGACATTATTATATCACCTCACGTTGATGTAATCTGGACTTTTAAGGTCTGCTTAGCAATTAAAAGAAAGATATACCACAAAATAAGTTTGTGCAAGAACCTGAACAAGGCGACCACATGCATGAAATGGCCATGAAACTAGCATGTCACTTGACATAATCTATTACTAGATTTTTTTTTTTTTTTTTTTTGGCATAGAAGTAGAATTGGTATAAAATAAAAATTTATTTATGGTTTTCTGTATCTTCCTCTCTAGGTCTTTTGTTTGGTTCCTTCATAGGAGAATTCCAGAGAACTCTCATCTTGAATGGAAAAGAAAGAAACCTTTTGCCTTTTTTTTTTGGGCAGTGAGTACTGAGTAGCGCATGCAAAAGAGAGAACAATAATGAACCTACACATATGCATCCTAATTTTTTTTGTTTTACTAAGAGGAGACAGTCAGAGAGAGTTTTTCTTTTGACATTGGACCTATATCATGGAAAGAGACAACGGAGCTAATTATCCAGATTTCTCTCCCTAAAAAATGTTTTTTATTTTAAAATTCTCTTTTAGATAGGGATTAGATAGAATCTCTTTTATTTTAAAGGACTACAATTAAGATGTGTTGAAGGTTGCTAAACGTACGGCTAGATTTGATTAAAACAAAAAAAAAAAAGTTTACAAGTTTAAGTTTTTCTTTAATTTAAGGGAAGAGAAAGAAAGAGAGCATTTAAGGAGCGGAAGGTATGATTTTTATTTTGGCTAATTTTCTTAATACCCTTGAACTTTCATGATTTTTCTAGAATATCCCCCTCAACTTGGGAAATCCCAATTAACTACCTTGAAGTATCCTAAAAATTCTCAAAAAATCACCTTTTGTTAAATGGCCATCTGAGGAGTAGTCATTTAAGTTGGACGTGCCTAATTTACGACCAGAATATCCTTAGATTATCACTTGTATACCAACACTTTTGGGTCATAAATTGAGGGTATTTTGATCATAAATTAGTCATGTGTAACCTACGTGAGTAGTTACTAGATGATTGTTTAATGGAAGATGGCTTTTAGGGAATTTTGAGACAATTCACGATAATTATTTGGGATTTATTAAGTTGAGGGGGTTTTCAGGAGAAAATGTAAACTTTAAGGGGGTATTAAGAAAATTAGACTTTCATTTTTTTTTTTTTTTGGGTGGGGGGGGGTTTTTTTTTTTTTGTTGGGGTGGGGGGGGGGTGTTTTTTTTTTTTTTTGTTGGGGTGTGGGGGGGGGGGTGGGCATGCAAAGAAAAAGAGAAGGGACAATATCTAACATATGCATATCTATCCTGATTTGCTTTACACATGCACACACACACAGAGAAATATCCTATTTCTCTCCCTAATAGATATTATTTTAAATTTAAATTTCCTTTTTGAGATAAGGATCCCTAATAAATGCAATTTTTATTTCAAACTTTCATTTTTAAATAGAGATGTAAATCGCTAGACTTCAAGATTAGTCAAAGCTTTGTTAATGTCTAGATTTTGTTTGGACGTGACACGAATCTGAGTCACTAACAAATTAAAATCTAACAAAAGAATTGTGGTCATAATAATAGAGATATGTTGCACAAGCTTATGCAAAGCAAGAAGAAACTCATCATAATCTCACTAGACTAGTTAACAATCTAGATAAAAAGGTAAAACCAAAAGAAGCCACATATTATTTTATAAAATAAATTCATCTATATTTAGAACTCCTCCTAAGGGCCCTTTTGGTTTAAAGAAGAGAAACAAGAACGTCAAAAGATGTTAGAAAAGTGCATATGGTCTCACCCCCACCCCTATCCCCTTACTTTCCCAGATTTTGCATAAGAACGGGCACAGAAATGTCCATTTCTCTCACACAATCACTTTTTGTCTTTTTCTGAATATCAAGCATGTCTTAAAGTAAATCCACGTAGAAATATGATTTATTTGAAAAAATAATTGCCAGTTCATGATAAGCCAACAACTTGCAGATCAGCACGATAAGAAGAGGTTACTGACCTTATGTAGAGAGCTTTGATATCTTCTCGAAGAGCAGGGTTTTCAAAGAACAAGTCCTGACTCTCTTCGACATCAATGGCATCCAACTCAAAGTCTTGATGTCCATAGTGCTCACTCCACTCAAACCACATCTTTGAAATTGATTCCTTCCTGAAAGAGGTAATGTGGTCATCCTCCTCCTGGGAACTGGCAGCAACCAATCTATATATGTAAACCTTTTTCTCTTGCCCCGGCCGAAAAGTGCGCCCAATTGCTTGACGAGTAACTGAAGGGTTAAGGTGAACATCCAAGATCACAACTCTTGATGCGCCCACGAGAGAAATGCCCTCTCCACAGGCCTTAATGGATCCAAAGAAGACCTTGGCATCACGGGAGTTGTTGAACTGGTCCATTGATCGTTCCCGGTCATCCGGAGTTGTATCACCAGAGATGACAAAGATTTCCTTCCCTGTATGCCATCCCTTCACTCGAGTTATCAACATCTCCAAAAATTTCAATGGAAGAAGGTACTGACTAAACACAAGTACCTTCTCCCCATGAGACTCAGCCATCGACAGTAGATTAAGGAAGAATTTTGCTTTAGCCCCTTCTCTAACATTGAGAGATTCTATGATAGCATCAACCTTGTGAATGTCAATACTAGTGTCCTTTTCTCCGGAGACATTGTCTTTAAGTTCCATCAACCGAGGGTGGATATATATAGCTTTCTCCAAAGAGCTTTTCTTGAACTTGTCAAGCTTACCTAGCTTCTTTATTGCCTCTTTCTGCTTCAAGCCAAGTTCCAGAAGCACAGTAAAGTCAACCAAGCCAGGGAGTTCATCCAAGAAATCTCCTTTGTAGTAATGAAGAACATCCCTTGTCATGTCCCTGAGTTCTTGAATAACTGCAATTTTCCTCTTATAGTTATCATCATTCCGCAAAGTGTCCTCAACCAAATCACAGAAGTACGACTCCTGAATACTCTTTGTTGGCTTCCTACCACCAGATATATGTACTCGGCTCAAGATACGCTTAATGATAGCACGTGATGACTCGGTCTTCATGAAATTTGGGCGTACAAGCTTCAGAATATTGAACACTTCTCCCACGTGATTCTGGAACAAGGTCCCTGAGAGAACTACTTTGCATGGGGTTCTAACTTTTGCAAGTGCATCCACCATGTCGGTGTTATCATTCCGTGGAGTATGGCCTTCATCAAGAATGAGAAGACTTGGGATCTTCAGGAGCTTATCCTGACATGCTGCTGTTACCTTGTTACTGCCTCCTTCACAGATGATATTAGCAAACTGCTTGTAACCCAGAAGTAGAATGCTCCTGTTATCCTGCCACTTTTTTAAAACTTCCAATTGCTGCAATCTGTTATCAGCTTTTAAGGAGTAAAAATCATATAGAGGAATATCTTCCACTTGCCAGCGCTGGAATTCTTTCCTCCATGTAGCCAAGATTCCCTTTGGGAGAACAACTAATGGCCTTGCACCGGGATCTTTAGCCATAAAGCTCTGGATAAAGCTTATCAGCATAAATGTCTTCCCAGAACCTGGGGCATGAGCCAGTATGCAACCACCTGGGGGGTCGCCAAGCAAATTTTTGACCAGGAAGTTAAACCCTTCTACCTGATGGGACTTCATCTGCTTCATGTGTCTTGGGTGGATGGAAATATCAGCAGCAATAAGAAAGTGTTCAGTGATATTAGTTCCAGAAGTTTCAGCCACATCACCCACATTGGAATTTCTTGATCCCGGCATGTATGTCCTTGTTGTCTGAGTACCCTGGTAAAATAAAAATCAAATTATTTTTAATACCTGTATATATTGCTTATTCGATTAGTGTCATCAACAAATGACATGAAAAACGAGGGCTGATTGTATCGGCACTTCATAAACAATGTACATACAGAAAGACGTGTGTGAGAGTGCCATACACACATGTATATATAAAACAGCAGATTAAGATTTAAGGAAAGAAACAAAGGATATCTCATTATTCCTTATAATGGTTATGTTAACAGAACACAAATTTTGTTCAAAAGAAAACTTCAGAAAAATGAAGAAGCATATTTTAAGTTTGTCTAGCTTAAAATAGAGCTCTAAGCTCAAAAAAAAAAAACACAGAATTGTTATATAATCAACACAATAATGCACAAAACCAAGAATTGGAAGAACAAAAATGTTCCTCAGACCCGGCTTTTGTTATGGAATCTGCTTCTCACTCCATTGCTTGCCTTCCCGTTTCAGTTATTTGCATATTTGGGTAAAACGATGTTTCAGGGGTAATCTGCTTGTGATGCCATGTTCAAATCGTTTGAACATAATCTTCATAATCCCCTTTCCTTTTCTAACTCATTGGTTTGAACCCTTTTTCTTTACCTCATCCTCCCCCGTTCCTCCCTTTCTTTCCCCACTGAAAAATACTACATATTAGAAGCATTATATTTATATTTTATTTTATTCACGTCATTCCTTTTGACATATGATGCTTAATTTTTGTGGATTGCAGATTTGGAAGCAGTAATTACCAATGTTGATTAAAAAAAAGTTCATTGAGTATATTCTAATTAATTAATAAAAAGTGACTGGTTCATCTACTCATTTCACATATAATAAGTTGTGGATAGAAGCAATAAATTCACAATTTATTTATTTGCATCATTCATTTGGACATTATCATGCCTAATTTTTTGGACTACAGATTTGGAAGCAATAGCTACTAATCTAGTTGATAAAAAAAATACCTTCATTGAGTATATTATAATTAATAAATAAAAAGTTGTTAGAAACTATAGGTTGACTACTGTGCATAATTATATCATTGAAAATCTTAATAATTATTATTTAATTTTAAAACTTAATATTACTTCTAAAGATATATTAGACTGAAATCATGACAGAAATTACCAGGAATTGGTTATTAATTTTGGATTTTGGAAACAAAGGATAGGCACAGCATTAGAAACTTAAAAACTACAAAATGTGATCCGATTCTGAAATTACAGTTGCCCATATATTCCGAAATCCTATTCTGATTACCCCTCATCAACCAACACCCCCCCCCCCCCCCCGGCAGGGCACAACACACGCATGGGCGCGCGCACAGACACACCCCGCCGCCGCCGCCGCCAAAAAAATAAAAGAAATAAAAAGCTCAGGAGGAGGTTCCATGTTATTCAAGAAAATGATCAATCAGTAAAACAAAATTCTGAAGATGATCAACCTGAAGTCTATTAACATACGAAATACAAGCATGCATGAGGGAAGGAAAAAGGAAATCTGGTAGTGCACATAGATGATGCATCAGGAGAGTATCTAAGTACCTTTGTCCACTGGTAATCAAAAATTGTCTCAATTCTTTTCTGAATGACACCACAAACACGACAAACAAGCCCCAGA
Organism: Agave tequilana; assembly: GCA_038442645.1. Lineage (NCBI taxonomy): Eukaryota > Viridiplantae > Streptophyta > Magnoliopsida > Asparagales > Asparagaceae > Agave > Agave tequilana. The sequence continues at coordinate 244,116 of JAVJIF010002679.1, forward strand.
TCATCCTTGAGCATGAAGGAATGAGCACATTCTTCTTCTTCCTCCTCCTCCTCACGAACAAAACTCAATTCATCCGTTGGTCTTGCACCCTAGAACCAGTGTGATATGGAGCATAAGCATATACCAAGGGAAGTATGTTCTTATTGAATTTCTTTAAATATTTCAGGACCTACTTTAAAGAAGCAATCAACCTTTTAAAGAATTTAGCAATAATAATTGTGTAATCTAAAAAAGATTAACAGGATAAAAATAAAATAAGTTCTTATTCAATTTCTTTAAATATTCCGCTACCTACTTTTAGAAGCAATCAACCTTACAAAGAATTTAGCAATAATAATTGCATAAAGAAGGTTAACTGGATAAAAAGAAAAATAGTAGCCAATGATCACACCAAATTACAGTACAGCCTTTTCAAATTATCTTTCATTTCTTGCAATAGCTTGAACATGAGCAGGGTGTAATCTAAACACTAGAGACTATTAATTGGAATTGCTTCAAAAGAACAGATTACAAGCGTAATCTTATCATCTAAATTTACACCATTATATTAACTGAAATTACCTAATCCCCAAATATCTTGAGATTGTCACGATATACTCGAACGCAGAGGACAATCATATGTCACATTTGAATTTAAAGCAGTGACGGTAAGTTAAAGTATCATTTTGATATACAATATCCATAAATTCAAACTGATTCATGTTACTTAAGGGACATATACAATCAACTTTTTATACTCTCAAGCAAATAATGAGGCCAAATGCTGCACACTAAACTCAATCATTACAGAAAGCCAAGAATTAACTACAGTGTCCATAAAAATTAGGCGAAGAAAGAGCATTAGCTTACAATGGAAGTTGATGATTAAAATAAAAGAATGTTTGAAAGTTAATTAACAAAGTTTGCAGTTACAGATAGGATTCTCGCATACACACAACAAAATGAACAACAAACAACAACAACAACAACAACAACAAAGCCTTTATCCCAAGCTTTGAGGCAGCAATATGAATCTTTTTATTCATTCTGCGCTATTACGGGACATCTGCGCAGCTAAATTACCAACTAGCATATCCATGATAAGCCTCCATTTACATTTGTCCAGTCCTTCTCGGAGTGGCAAGTGTTAGCGCTATCAGCACACTTGATAATAGACAAATAAAAAAAACCAAATGAAAGAAAGAAATTTAACCTTCTTTTTTGCACGCAAAAAAAAAAACCCAAATGACATTTCTTGGGGACAAGAGTACTCTATTTTCTATGTTTCTCAATATATTTGATGTATTTTTCTACTCAAGTTCCAAAGGAAAATTCCTCAGAAAAATTCACCAGCTCCAACTGAAAAAAGTCCTTCCTCTAACTCGGTCAACCTACCCAACAGAAGAAAACATGTACCACGACTGTCCCCAAAATTCCCCTGAAGAAACTTAACTGCAAACTATGGGAACTAGCATGATAAACTGAGGATGTGAGCAGTAAATTTCCACAATATGGACTGAGTTTGAAACAGGAGATTGAAGTAGAATGCTTTTGGTTTCAGATCTTTCTACAATATGTCTCTATCATCCTCGCAAACTTCTCAATTAAAAATCTTGATCGAAGCTAGATGGAGCAGCTTGAACCTAGAGTGTAGGGTGGACCAAGGTCTCAGTAGCTTGTTGTATTATCAAGATATGAATGCTATACCTCAGACCCATCGACTGAAAAAGTATCTGGAGGAATTGCGGGGGGCTCAGATGCTAGTCATAGTACAACATTTGGATTGACACAAAAAGAGACAGGAAGTGGTAAACATGTGGGTGTCACTAGAGGCATGGAAGGTAGATCTGGGAAAGGATCAACCAGTGATTGAATGAGATGATGCAGAAAAGGGCTAAAGTGGTGAGGCCGGTTTAAATTGAACAGGATGATGCAGAAAAGGGGTACGGTGGTACAGCCATTTTAAATTGACGTCAATAGACTGAGATGGTTCAAGAGATTTGGATGTTTCTTGGAATGAAGAAACAAATGTCTCTTGTTGGGAGCATCTATCATCTAAAATCTTGAGTGGAAAGAATACCGCCTAAAGAAATGTGGTAAGCTGCCTGTATAGTTTGCATCATGTGCATGCTTTTACTAGTTATGCCTGGGTGATCAAAGAAACTGTATGGGATCAAAAAGGCTTTAGAAAGATATAAAAAAAAAGTGGCAAAAGATGCAACATATTACAAAAATAAACAAAAGTGACGCCAAGAAATGAGAAATAAATATCTCATGGATAAATAATGTAAAAACAGAAGCAATGAGGGAAGTTGATGGGCTTATAATAACTTTAAATAGTACAAGGAATATAAAGATAATACCTTTGAGCACTCCATTGCTAAAGACATATCTTTCCAAAGATCTTCTAGACCATCACTTTCTGGTGTTTCTGTATCATCGTGATAAGCCATCATGCTTGGTGCTTGGTAATGGTCGTCCTCAGAACAAAGGGGTGAACTGACAAGAATTTCTTTCTCCCCATTCACTTTAACTGTTAAAGCATTACCTTCTCTTTTACCTCTTGCAATTTCAACCTTTTGATTCTGCAGAAGACAAGAAAAAAACGGTGATCCGTTACAGCTAAGAGTAGCTTTTGAATGAATAAGAAAATAGATATCAGCGAAGGGAATATCTTAACCTTCTGCACATTCACTACAGAATCTAGACCTCCATATTCTCTCTCTCTTCCTACAACAAGGCTCTGATCCTGCACGAACTAAGAAAAACAAATAATTTGTTCTAAGCAAGCATATCTTAATTGATATCACTAGAGTTCCTGAAGAAAGACTCGCTAGCAACAACTTAAACAAGTGAAATTAAGTTATATATTTAATCGATTACAAGTATAATGCGACAAGTGATCAACTGTTTTCTATACTTGTAAACAAGGTGACGTGCAAAGTAGCAAGCAAAAATAAAGAAAAATGAAGAGTAAATAAAAAAAATAAACACACACACACAACTATATTGTTTAGTTCTCCAATACTTCATGAATAAACAATAAATGCTAGGGTGGAACACCACCCTTATCAGTACATACCAGTAATGTGTGGAATGACAAAAAGCTACAGATAGTGCTGGCTGCATGAAATCAAGAGATGTGACTGGGTTTTGGCACGCCAAACATCACCACCCATGCATGATTAGAAAAATTTATACTCAAATCTTTTCAGAATCAGATTTGTTCACTGATGAACATTAAATTTTAAAATCTATGAATTACATTTGTGTAGCCAATTACATGTTTCCTAATTAATCAGAATGTTCCCCTTCCAGCATTCATACATGGTCTCCCCTTCAGACCTTGGTAACTATGTGTTGTTAGGTATAAACATTAGTTTCCACATATTACCATCAGTCACACAGTAACTTCTTGTTCTGTATTCTAATTATTGGATAATATGGCTATTGGTACACTCTGTTTCTACTCAAATCTCACTGTCAAAGTAATAAGATGTAAAACAGAAGGGAGATTCAGATTCTTTGATATATATGTTAATGTGCTTAGGCAAATGATTGAATGCATATGAAGGTAATGGGTTGAACTGACCCGGGTTGGTGAAAACCAGCTGGTATCAGGAATAGCTTGGTTTCTAGATTCAGGAGTCAAAAGAACCATTTCTTGCCTTTATTCCAGTCATGTTCTTTATTTTTTCTTTGGGTCTTGGTGTTTGTGGGTGTGGGTGTGTTTTTTCTTTTCTTTTCCTTTTTTTAAGTTTCTTTTCTTTTTTTTTTTTGGCACAGGGGTGGGGGTGGGGGTTGGATCTCAATATATCATTCGTTTCTTACAACATGCCACTCTATAATCAAAATTTAATCAAAATCTATGCACAATCAGAATCATACGCATTTATAGTAGATTTCATTTACATCATAGCATAAGACTTGCATACTACTTCAATACATGTCTATTCTTCTATGATAGCCCTTGAAATTTTACTGTTGGTGTTTCTCCAGAATAACTCTATAAATTCCTTCGACATCTAACATTTGCTATGACGATTTTCTTTACACCATAGAAATGAGATTGACATACTACTTCAGTACTTGTCCATCTATGGTAGCCCATTGAAATTTGGTGTTTTCCAGAATGACACTATAAATTCCTTCATCTAACTTCTGCCACTAGGCTACCGTAAAAATTATATATATTTGTTCAATATCCGTCAAATGTCAATTTCTAGAAATTATAAAATTAACTCTTTTTTGACAAAACAGTGTGATGAATCTATTGCCTAATGATCTTATATTACTATAATTATTCTTTTCACCATTAGTTAGTACAAAAGGAACTTCTAATGAAAACAAATGGAAAATGATAATATATGTTAGCCCACATGATTTCAGTAGATAAAACATGTGTTTCATAACGAATAATGACAGAGCTTATCACATCTTTTGACTAACCAATGCAAGTGACCATGGCTTCAGCACGATCCCTTGTTATGCTTGAAAATTAAATATGTAGAAAAGAAACTAATGCTGCAACTTAATGATAAGGACTAGAGGCCTATGCTGATGATTGAGGTAAATAGTGAGAAAGTGGAGTCTAACAAGTTGTCTTTGGTGAGAGTCAGGGTCAATGGGTAAGCAGAATATCTAACACGAAGTATCTGAAGATATCATATCATTTAAGCTTTAGGGAGTACAAGACCTTGGATGGCTCATGGCTCACGATAATAAAAAATCATTTTTGACTAAGAACCCTAAGTGGAATATGATAATAATAATCTCTTATGACAACCCGAACTCGATTATCCCTCAAAGAGAAAAGATATAGAGAACAATGTCAACCAAGTTGGAAAGTTTCAGAGAGATTGTGAAGGAGTTGGTTAACCAGAATGAGCTTTGCATTCACACCATGGCTGTGGAATACGAGTGAGTTGACATGAATAACAACTTTAAATTCATCAATAAGCGAATAAAATTTCAGTTAAGACACTTGAAAAAGGCATAAGCAACAATATTTGAAGGCATATGCATCAAATCGTCTTCATCATGTCTTAAAAAATGTGAGACCGTTAGAGTTGAGAGAATAGACGGCTTAATCCAAGATTGGGGTTGCTATCTTTATATATAGTAATATAGATGAGGAATAAATGGGAAGAATACAATAATACCCTAACACACTCTAATACTCTCTCTCAAGCTAGAGCATAGATAACCAACATGCCAAGTTTGTTACAAAAACTAGAAAACAAACTTTCTAAACAAAGTTTTTCTAAACAAAAAATAAAAACGGATAAATAAATACTTAATTCCTAATCTGATGCAACACTCTTTAATCATAGATGTTGATGTTGATATTGAAGTTGTCAATTAAACCAAATTAAATTTGAGTCAAATCGAATACTTGTGTGAACACCATGCACAAAGTTAAATATTCATCACCCCCTTGAATACAATTAGGATTTTAGAGTTTCTCCAACTCAGTAGAAGTGAAGGTTTTAGAGATCATCAAACTCTGTAAAAGTAAAGGTTTTCAAGTCTCCTCAAACTCAATAACAGTGGAAGTTCTAAGAGATTCTTAAACTCAATAAAAAGGAATATGCTTGAAGTTCCTCAAAATGTTTAAAGTTCCTCAAACCTTATAGTAAAAAATGTCAAATACAAGTAGAATCAAATCAAACAAACCCATAAATGCCTCCATATCGCCCAAAAACACAGGAAATGACTCTTAAATTAATAAAATCGAACTTTAATACACCAAGATATGACCAAAACAATTTCATCCATCAGATTAACAAAATTCCATACTTCCACACTGACAAAATTGTTCATTGTGAACAATATTGCTACACTATTGTTCACGTGAACAATATTTTTTCTTTCTTTTGTTGCATATCTTGATTGAGATCACATTAGATCTAAAAAAAGAAAAAGAAGATAAGAAGAACAAATGGATGATGATAGAGACACAGGTGGTGATGAAAAAGAAATTGCTCTGATACCATGTTAGATTTTGAGAGAATAGACAGCTTAACCCTAGATTAGAATTGACGCTCTTTATATAGATGAGGAATAAATAGGAAAATATCAGAATACCCTTTACTTTAATAAAGATCAAATTAGTGAAAAAATGAAGGTGTTGATAGCAGATTTAGACCACATGCATGCACAGAGAGAGAGAGAGAGAGACATCCTATCAATAGGATTTGAGAGTATATATATTCTATCACTTGGAAAGTATATATAGTTTGCAATTAAAATGGAAGATCCAAACCATTCAATATAATCTAAATTATTTAAAACACATAGGAACAAAATTTTAAATGTCTATGCAGTTTACATGGGCATCAAGCGGCATAAAAATAAAATGGAGAACTGAAAGTACAGAGTTTTTTTAATGAAGTGGCACTCAAAATGCTATATAGGTCAACTCATGGTTTCAAGTATCGACACATTTAGATATATATGAACAATATCATATTGGTAATATACTATTGGAGTTTTAGGTACCCGATACAATATTACCCGATAATGCCAGCCAATATTGCCGATATTGATATTAAAAATCATTAGCTAATACCGATATTGAGATTTTAAATGAGGGATCAACTTCAATGTGGTGGATCTTCAAAGTGAATGCCCTATCATCTAATTCACATTGGTAGGATTTGTTTCTCACACACACACACACGGACTGATGCATACATGCATACCACACATGTTTACATAGACACATATGTACATACATATATACATAGACACACATGTACATACATATATACATAGACACACGCATGTACACATGTATGCATATACATGTGTGAATGTATAAATACATAGCGTACATATGTATGTATGCGTATGCACATTACACATGTATGGTACACACACATGCATACATGCATATATACATACATAGTATATAGACACAGGCACAATGAAACAAATATAGAGACACACATACACGCATATATATTACGTGCACACACGCACACATAACATATATGTATACACACATACATATATGCATGCACACATACATATATAATGTATACACACACAAAAGAAAAACACAAAAGTGCACTGGCACACACACATATCATTTTGTATTACATATTTTACCAAGGTAATAATTGTCTAGTTATCAGCAAATCATTAATTGTTCCTCACCAAGTTAAACTCTACTGCAATAACTTAATTAATGCAACCAGCTCGTGCTTCCCATCATGGACTGATGATAGTTTTTACTCTTGATACGTAACTAAACAATTAATCTCATCCACGGCTGAGAATACAAAGTAAGGTTTTCGGTTTGACGAGCGTTCTGCAAGCATAAAGAAAAAGGGACAGAAAACATACCTTGAGATTAGGAGAAAGCTCTTCCTCGGTTACTTTCTTCAGAACTACCTTTTCATATTGGACAGAATGAGGGGTTTTCCCTTCTATGGCTATTCCTAGCTCATCAGAAACTTGACGAACAGAATTAGCTACCCCTATAGATAATCTGTTTTTTCTCAGTCTTAGCTCTATCTCAGATCTCAACCATGCTCGAATATCACGGAGCCGGTCTGAAACGGGAGGCTGCGTGTCTTGGACATTATGAGATCCATCCTCATCATCGGAATCAACTTGTATGGCTGACGTGATATCATATCCTGTTTTGCTTTCTGGTTCTTTTGGTTCTTCCAAATCAATTACATCCATGACTTGTTGACACCCAAGAGAAGGATTAGATGGAGCATCTTTGTGAGCTTGGAATGCTTTTGTGAACCCGAACAAGGGCTAGAAAATGGTAGTTGACACGCTGACAGATAACTAATCATCCGCATTCTTTGAGCATGCAAAGATTCATAATCTTCTGTGACACTCCCATATTTCCTATCATCTTGACAAAGATTGGATAAAGCAAAAACATCAGAGTAATCTTTAACATTCTCAGAGGTCCGTTCTTCTGCATTTATGTGGTCGGCAAGTATTGCATTCCTTGACGAGTAAGTGTAATTATAATCTTCGTTATGGTATTTCACCCTTTTATGCCTTGCAAGATGCATTGCTCCAACTGAAATTCAATAGAAATTAAAATCAACATACTAAAGATTTATCTCAGAAGTAACAGTATAGATCTAATAAAAAGTGGGAACAAAGTAAATTTTCAAGGAAAGTTAACTTAGAAATTGACAAGTCTCATCATGCAAAAACAATCATTTCATAGGACACATCCAACCATGCTGTCTGGAACACTTTGATCCTTTTCACTGTAAAGGTTCCTTCAAAATGAAAGCACTAATCTCTCAACAGTGACTGTATTACCTCAAAATGGCAGCAATACGAGACTAAATTACTGAAAGACAGCATGTGCGTACTAATTTATTTCCAGCATAATAAAGACAATGACCACACATTATGCAAGATGGCTTTGGCCTAAACAGAACAAAGTGAACTTGACCAGATTGTCCAAAAGAAATACGGGCACAATTCAATATAATAAATTACATAAAATGAAATGTAGCTGTACCCGAAGTTTGCAACTGATTTTCATTTAAACCCGCAAAGGCTAAAAAAACAAAGGGGTTCACATCCAAATCTTTGAACTGAATTTCTTTTAGATGCAAATACTATGCACTTTAGGTGAAAAATATAGAAATCCTCTATCAACTATAACAGTTTGAACATACAATTTGCCAAAACTATAACATCAGGAGATGTGCTGCAATCAGAAATAAGCAATATTTCTGAGAAATATGCCATCCTTAAGGATTTTGGGTTTAAAAGAAAGCTGTCATAAAATTATGGGCACAGAAAGGTTCCTAAGACTTAATAAATTTTAAAGTAATCATCTTCAAACTTTAGGCACTTTCCTCCAATTATTTATCAAATAAAAAACATGATAAAAATATTTATAATAATATTTGTAATTTCCAACTCTGTAGTTTTGGGTTTGTTTATGTTGAACACCAGAACTACAAATATTCTGGTTTTCACGAGTCTAGTAAAAACATTGAATAAGTAATCATAATCGGTGCAAGAAACTGTATCCACAGTAGAAGTAACGGAAAAAACCTTCACAGCCAGTTAACATCTATTATGGTTCTTATTCTCACAGGTTGTGCTGGAATAGTAAAGAAAATATATGCCTCCTATGCCCTAGCACACCCAATACATAGAAAAGACAGACATAAACCTCATACCACTTGTATCAAAGTAGTTTTTTTCTGGCAAAACATGCAACATGTAGAAGAAAAGTAGTTTCCGTCATGTACGAAGTGTAGAAACCAAATCTATCATGTCCAGTATGTGTCCAGGATGTAAGAATCATCTCACATCAAAGATAATTATTTGTCCATGCTGCTACATGTAAAGTGAGCTGGACTACAGCAATCAGTATTTGATACCTAGTTCCAGTTGGCGGTAAGAAACCTTGATTATGCAGTCTATGCTCATGCCACAGAAGAGCAACCTTCAGAATTATCATAGGACCTAGGGCTAAAATTTATGCATAAAAGGTGGTATATGAGAGAGAGAGAGAGAGAGAGAGAGAGAGCTCAACCATGGGAACAGCCTGCATAATGGTTGGAGAGTGGTGGAGGCTAGAAAGGTAGAGAGAGAAATGTAATAGAGAGAGAGAGATGATTGAAAAGATGGATGAGAGAGAGATGATTGAAAAGATGGATGAGGTCTATGCCATGATGAGATATACCCAGTTCTTTGGTAAAAATATAAATAATGGCTGATGATCCATGTAAAAATAATAAAGGTGCTTTATTTATCTCAAGCAAATATTTATACCCAATTAATATATTACCAGTTAATTTATTAAAAGGTTGGGCTGCTGGTCAGGGTCTGCCTTTGCAAGTGGTTAAAACCAACCAAGAACAGAGTTGTTTAAGCATGGGGAAGTATAACGTAAGAACATGACTGAAAAATTGCATCCTAGGCCCAACCAAAACCAGAATTTGGCCAGCTCAAAGAAACCTTTAACCTTAGTGGCAAGACATCTTGTCTGAACATGGATACTTGCCAAGTACAGTCATGTGCGGTAGACATTTGATTATTTGAAGATCTGATACATCTAGCAAACAACACCTTGAGTCTTGCCCCTATATTTTATTCGTAACATATTTAATATCCAATAGTATGATGCATTCTTCTTTCCACTGTTTGTGTGTTTGATTCACTTACTGGGACAATGTAACAACAATTAGTGGCAACATAATCGAACAATTTTGTGGCATTGATAAATATGTTGCACTTGTATTAGCTTGTAACCCTCATCACCAGCTTATTTAAGCAAGATATCAGTCAGTGTCAAGAGTTATCTGACAAATGAAGTTGATGGTTATTGGCTACAAGGTTAAAAATTAATTTCCATCACTAAATCCAATCTAACCTTAAACTGGAATAAGGAGATGATATCCGTATTACATTCAAGCAAATACATAAATTGAGATTTAGGAGTTCCAGCAGTACATAAGTTCGCTGGAAATCAATGATTTACAGCATACCAACCAGCCAGAGGGAATCGAGATTGTAACTCCATGAACCAGAAAACATTCATGTAATATAATTTGTTGTAAAATACAAGGACACTGGTATGGCAGCCCTGACACGATATAGCCACATGTTAAGGTATTGATACATTAATGGGTAACCTTAGAAAAAAATAGGCCGGACAGGATACACAATTATTAAATATATATAATTTTATATACAAATTTATCTAAAATAAATCCGAAAACAATAATAAATGAAGCAACATGTATAAGAACAAACTGCTATATTTCAAAAGAGTACCAACATCCATTCAACATTAGCCATCATCTAATACTTGCACATGCATAAACATTACAAAATACAGACACAAGTTCTATCTATTCTCTATGAGGTGCAAAATACAACATAACATCACAATGATGACAACATTAGGCCCAGAAGCTATAGAAAACATGAGTAGAAAATTCTCAAGGATTAAACCATTTCAAATTGACATCCCCACATTATGTAAAAATTGCCAACTTCACAACTTTCAAAATGTTCTACTTATAACCAGCCCAAACCGATACTGTATCCCATAGTTTGGGAAAATATGACCACATAAACCAAATTGAGCGGGGAGAAATTGAGGGGGCAATTTAGCAGTAAATCACAAAGAGAACAAGGGGGAAAATTTTGGGGGAATTCTAAAGTGAAAAGTTTGTAGAGAGAGAGAGAGAGAGAGAGAGAGAGAGAGAGCCACTGAGCTCTTACCTCGAACGGGGAGATCGGCACCCTTCAACGAACTGCACAGGGTTCAGACGAGAGCGAGAGATCGGAAATTTCCACCATTAAACCCCATTGGACCGCTAATTAACAAACGCAACAACATGCAACCCACCACATTGCACAAAAATTAAAACAAAATCCTTGAAATAATCGAGAGAGAGAGAGAGAGAGAGAGAGAGAGAGAGAGAGAGAGAGAGAGATTGAACGGAACAGAGCTGCGAATTGAACGAATAAGATCGAGAATTACCAGAATCTAGAGAGAGAAACTGCAGCGAGAAATGCGAGAAGGGGATCGGATCGAAGAGGAACAAATCTTTGGGAGCTGCGATTTGATTAGGGTTTAGAGAGAAACAGTGAGAGAAGAAGAAGACGAGGGGGTTCTTTTTTGTTGAGACGGGGCTATCAAATGCACATTGCGACAAGTGGACAGTGGGACCCACCGGAGGGGATATGACACGTGGCGGGATATCCGGTGGGTTTTTCTCGGGAGTCAGAGGGACATGTCCTCAAAGAAAGAGAACCGTCGTTTTTTTTTTTTTTTTCTCGCTGCACTCTTTTTCTTGGTGAGTTTAGCATTTACACCCTTTCATCTTAGTGAAATTGTTTAATTATTTATCCACCGGCATGACTCAAGCTACTAGCAGGCTTCATGAGCTTTGAGGTTCTTTGTTTTTCTTGTCACAAACTTGATACTTTTTGCAAATCGAAAATTACCCCCTCCTTCGAGTTTTTAACAAATGAAAATAACAATAAATTTTTTTAAAAGCTTAATGAGTTTTGGGTTCCCCGTCTTATAAATATTTGATTCTTTTTACAGATTAGAAATATCCCCCTTCTTTAAAAAATTTCAAAAAAATAATTAAAATTTCAAATAAAGACTTCACGTGGCCTGACCAGTAGAGACGGAACTAGGAATAAATTTTGGGTGGGTAGCAACTTTTAATAACTTATGCTTATGAATTATATAAATTTGTCAAAAGAATAAAACAATATTCTTCACTAAATCAGGAGTAAAATCAGAAATAAATTTGCCAAAAGAGAATCAAAATAGAAAGAGTTTAAGGGAATATATGAAAAAGAAAAGGGGTAAAAGACAATATATAAAAAAATGGGCCAGGTTGTAACCCGACCCAGCCAATCAGTGGGTCCGCCCCTGTTGACCAGGTATGTATATGTTTAAACTCTAAGGACCCGCTCCATGATAAAGAGGCGGAATTGATTTGTGGAATTCTCAAATTGAAGTCCCTGCTGCATTTCTTCTTAAAAAGAAAAGAGAGAAAGAATAGAAAACTAAATGAATATCAGATTGACTTGATAAAATGTATGTTTCTATGTTATAAATATTACTTTACTTTCTTTTCTCCTATCAGTTAATAGATTTGGCTAATCAAAGCTTATTAAGTATGTTAATAACTTGCAAAAACTGGTGCTTGTGAATATGAGGAGAAAAGTTTAGTTGTTGCTATTTACCTCTTTACTTATATATAATTAATGTGAAAAAGAAGTATTGTTGTTAGTGTGATTGAGTGATTCTACTTGTCTTTGAATTCGTTAGTTTTAATAATGATCATAGAGCATATACTATCTTTAATTTATTTCCGATCGAATTAGCTTAGTCTACGCGTGTTATTTTGTTACAACCATCTCTGCACTATTAGTTTTCATCTTTTCATACCAATGATCGTTTCATGTTGGTGAAGCGTGATTGAGTATTGTATTGCTGATTTCTATACACTCATACACGTTTCACATCAAAGATTCTGATCAAAGACATGACACATATATACTTGAAATTATAAATATTGATGAAACAGTCGAGTTTCAGGTAGTGCAAGTATGGGTTGGGGTTCAGGTTTACGCAGTGCTGGTTATAGGTTCAAGTGGCATTAGAAATTAATTTTGCAGGTACAAACAAGTCAATATATAAAGTGAAGAAGCTAAGCACAAGTAATTAAATTGCTAGGGGAACACAAAACAAAAAGACTTTTGTTTTGAGATAAAACCGTGATTCACCCAGCGTTTTATTAATAAGAACTTAACATAACATTTCCAATTAAGAAGAGTACAAACACGTAACTCATACACAATTTAATCTTTCAAACAAAAAGAAAGAAAAAGAGGAAAAAGACTATCAGAGCTCTTCACACATCGCGACATCTGCAGCTCCGATCCGGTCATCCCATGACCGGACCCTGATGAAAATGAGATAATTCAGTAGCTAGAACAACACAAAGCAGCATAATTTTCCCACTATGTCAGATGTCACCATCTAACCCACTAACAGTCAACACTAAACAGTTGGAACGTATCAGACTTGTCTGCGTTCAGGATTTTTCGTCACTGTCGCCTTTATCAGATCAAGTTGGAGAGGAAATAACACAACTGCAAAGAATGTAATAGCGTATATCGGATAAGCTAGATACCCGATTTTCTTCCCAAGCACATAGAAATGGCCTGCGAAAAAGGAGACTAACATTGCAACAATCGACATGAAAAGAGAAATCAGTCCAAGTATTAGCTTGGTGGGCAAGTTGTGCTCGAAGTCCATTTCCTGGAAGTGGGAAGTGAGTATAGACAGGAACATGATGATAGAGGTCACAGAGAAGCACAGAGCTACTAGAGCCGCTACAGCGAACACTTCAAAGCCTGGTTGTCCCCCTAGTATTGGATATCCATTTTGAAGGTCACCAGGAACTGTAGTAGCAGAGGTATATGCAACCGTTGCGATCAGAGTTGCCACCGTTGCGCCTGATCCAGCAGCTGATGTGAGCCACGATGATCCATTGTGGACCAACGGTTTATGTTCTCGAGTGAAGACCTCCCGAGCAGTCTCTCCTTCATCGTTATATGGCGCAAAGAATCCCGGTTCCATAGAGTTCCGGACAAACTGCAAGGTTTTGTTGACCAGGAGAAGTGGACATGTTAGCTTACATGAAAACAGAAACTACATGCAGAGAAATATGTTGAATTTTAGAGGAATAATGAAACTGTTTTCAAACTGTTCACTATTTTTCAGGTTCTGGACAAATTTTAAAGGAAACTGAAACTACTTGGGAATTGCTGAGTCCAACAATCCAACAGAAGTTGGATGCAAACTTTCCCCCTCTGAGTTGAGGCAATATTTATTTGCAGAAAAGGGGTTAAGTAACCAATTTCCCTTCAATGGTTACAACTATAAAGGGGCATAGTCAGAAAATGAGAAGGAAAAAGAAGCCTGTATTATGAATTTAAGAATATTAACCTGTTGAAATTACATTTGCAATTTAAACTTTCTGAACTTGAAAAGCAGATGCACATATTTAACTATCCATGGCTTATCCGTTTATCCATACATCTGTCTACAAATACAGATACATATCCATGCATCCTTTACCATCCAAACACTATTTCTTCAACTCCAACATGTTCAAATGAGGATCGGAATAAAAAAAATAATCTAAAATTGTACATAATATTTTAGTTGAATTGCAGTTACTAAGAAAGGATGCTTGAGTTAAATTTGATTGTTACTCTTATGTTAGTTAATGGGCCTGAGATGACTGACAAACCTTTTTAACAAGATCTGATTAACTAAAAAAATGCCAAATGAGTGAAAAAAGAGTACCCTGCTACCTTTCTATAAGAACAAGGGTGATATTTAGAGTTTTTCAAACTATCATGGAATAATACTCATGTGCTACACTATGAAGCTTTGAGAAAGGGTAATTGAACACAAGTTAAGTTAAAATGTTAAAAAATCAGAGAACCAGTTTGGATTCATGCCGCGAAAATCGATGACAGAAGCTATTCATTTGCTTCGTCAACTTATAGAGCGATTTCAAGAGAGAAGTAGAAATTTGCATATGGTTTTTATTAATTTAGAAAAAGCTTATGATAAGATGCCAAGAGATGTATTATGGTGGACATTGATGAAGAAGGGAGTTCCCATCAAATATATTGACATAATCAAGGACATGCACGATGGAGTAGTGAAAAATGTTAGAGCTTGTGGAAGCATAACAAGTGATTTTTCGATCACAATTGGATTGCATCAAGGATCTGCATTAAATCTATTCTTATTTTCTATAGTAATGGATGAGCTTACTAGAGCTATTCAGGATGAGATACCATGGTGTATACTATTCACTGCCGATATTGTCCTAGTCGATGAGACGAGCGCTGGGGTAAAATCCAAATTAGAGTTATAGAGGCAAATTCTAGAATCTCGAAGTTATAGATTAAGCAAGGCCAAAACAGAATATATAGAATACAAATTCAATAAACAGAGGACCCGAGATTATACTATTATGATAGAAGACGAATAAGAAATACCGATGAGCAATCATTTTAAGTACTTGAGTTCTATTATCCAAAAGGATAGGAAAATCAATAGTGATGTCAATTACAGGATCCAAGCCGGTTGATTGAAATGGAGAAATGCAACAAAAGTTTTATGCGACCGTAATATCCCGTTATGATTGAAAGAAAAATTTTATCGGACTACTATTAAGCCAATTTTGTTATATGACACACAATGTTGGGCTATAAAGAGATATCATACCCAAAAGATGAATGTAGTAGAGATACACATGCTTCGTTGGACGTGTGATAACAGTAGGGAGATAAGGTGAGAAATAAGGATATTCAGTACTAAGATAGGTATAACCCCTATACAAGATAAGATGAGAGAAAATCACCTATACTAATTAGGTCGTGTGCAGCGTAGACTTACAGATACGTCAGTCTGGAGAGTAAAACTTATCAACTTAAGGCAAGTTAAAAGAGCGAAGCGGAGATCAAAGAGAACATGGATGGAGGTGATACGACAAGATATAGATGCTAAATGTCTTAATGAAGGTATATTGCTCTATAGGAATGAGTGGAGAAAGTTGATCCATGTGCCTGATCCGATATAATTCGGTTTTGGTTCTTGTAGCCTACCCCAAATACTTGGGATAAATGGTTTTGTAGTAGTAGTTGTTGTTGTACTCTTATGTCAGTTAATGTTTTTCTCAATTGGAGAATGTTGTGAAACTGTAGTGAAGGATAGCATTTCTTTCCCGCTCTTCTTCTTCTTCTTCTTCTTGATTATCTTTTACTTCTATTATTTCAAGCGAATAATTATGATCACAATAATAGTTTTCAAGAAGTAACATTATACCGAGATTAACATATTCATTCCAAAAAAAAAAAAAAAAAAAAAACCAATAACAACCAAGTTGATTGAATTGTGAATATGTACCTTGTACCATTTAATCGCCCATTGCATTTGGAGAGCTACTTTAGGAATTATCCCGGGGTTTACTTTTGCAGCTATGTGCAATGCACTGTTACCATTCTTGTCCACACACCCGAAAACACTCTCCTTCGCTGCACTCAGAAATTCCAACATAAACTGGTACACATGGGGTTGCCTGTGTTTGACTGCAAGCAGAACAATGTTCATATGGCTGCTATCCTTGTCTTCGACCGCCACAGGGAAGGTTTCTAGTATTGTTTTCACCATTTCTATTATACCCATCTTTGCTGCAATAAGGACTGGGGTCTCTGTTTGCAATATAGGCGAAGAGCGTGGTACCATTCTCATAAGACCTGTAATTTATAAAAAAAAAAAAAGAACTCCAAAATGTTGATGAACAAAATCTGAAACGCCATGACTTGTTTTTTGCAGTTAACAAAATTTTACTATATTATTACATTTTACATACCAACTGAGGAAATTAATCTGTTCTCCTAATTGATGGCTAGTGAAGCTATGAAAGGATGAAAATAACTTAAAAAGTTATATTACCGACCTTCTACCATCCTTGTCTCTTCAGCAAAATCAAGAGATTGTGGTCTTTGAAGAAAATTAAAAGTCTGTGATCTTTGAAGAAAATCAGGAGATTGTGGTCTTTGCAGAAAATCAAAAGTCTGTGATCTTTGAAGAAAATCAGGAGCCAGTGACGTTGGAATGATGCCATTATTTTCATATGGTTCCTCCCACGTCCATGATACTCCCAGTCAGCGGCACAATCAACAAGTTTACCCATGACTTGACGTGCATGTGTATGTATCTGTTTCATCCTCTTTATCTTCTCTATTCTCCACATCCCTGTTCGAAAGAACAGTATTTTTGTTAAACTAATACACTCGAGTATATTATAGTCCACAATCTTATATCTAAATTTACCAGAAACATTAGTGTAGGGATTTTCGAGAGGAGGGGGC
The DNA here is from genome assembly GCA_038442645.1 of Agave tequilana. NCBI lineage: Eukaryota > Viridiplantae > Streptophyta > Magnoliopsida > Asparagales > Asparagaceae > Agave > Agave tequilana. The sequence goes on from JAVJIF010002679.1 coordinate 261,534, forward strand.
CGCACACAAATCACCCACAACCACAAACCACCAGACAACAAAAAATTCAATGGAGTTTTACAAGAAGAATACAAGTTTGTGACTTCTTCTCTCTTTTTTTCCTACACACATCTCTCTTGTTTTCAATCACTATTTATAGATCAGAGAGAAGCTTCCAGAACAGAGCAGGGTCGGTTCATTTAACTGACTCTGCAAATATCAGAACCTTCCAAGACTCCGGAGGCGTCCATGACGGGTGGAGACTTCCCAGAGACAACTCCAGAGTCTTCACGGAGAAAACACTCCGGAGACTTCCCAGAGACTTCATGGAGACAACACTCCGGAGACTTCCCAAAAACTTCACGGAGACAATACTCCGAAAGAGACACTAACTCCAGAAACTATTGGATTCTAGAATCAATCTGACAACTAATCAATATTATTGAAACATCACCGATCTAACTGGCCATGTCGGTTAATATCAGGTGGGAGGTTTTCCGTTCAATAGAACGTTCCTTAATTAAAGGACCATCTTTCAATTACCTTTCTTAGTTAAACACCAATTAGACTAGTATAAGTCAGTCTCAATATACTGAATATCAGTATAACCCCTGTATGAAGAAATTAATTCACTTATACAGTACTGGAGTGAGGTACGCTTAAAGCGAATTTCCTTAAGACAATTACGTCCCCCGCACTGGTGCTAACGGGTTACTGGACGCTGGTCTCCCAAGATACAACACTCCTTCACGGTATTTGGATAGCACTACCAAATCACCGTACGGTCGAACAGTAGTTAACCAATACCTTCACAGGATTATTGAAGCAGCGGGACTAAGACAAATTTCGCGAGAATATTTGTCTTTACTTTGGAGGAGCACCCACTGTAGAGGAAGGAGGAAGGTAGAAGAATATTCTTCTTCGGAAGTCTCAGATTCAGACAACAATTTTATTAAAGAATCTGTTGAATTTTCTGAGCCCTCTTTCAGAACGAATTTTGCAGAATCTCTTGGAAGTTGCTTCGGAATCTGAGTTGCAGAATTTCCACTTGCTTTGAAAATCGAGTTGCAGATTTCCCACTTCCTGTTTGGAAGTCACTTCATGACAGAGAGAAGAAGAAGTCACTTCAGAACGTAGAGATTGTTCTGATGTTGGTGTGTTTTGTTTGAGAGAAGCGGAGCGCTATTTATAGCGTTCCGGGAGGGGCATTCTGGTCCGAACCCAATCGAACAGTTGCAATAATTCGGTCTGAATTGTTGCAACGGTTCGTTTCAACCGCAGTGGCTGACAGCCGTTGCGCGGGGCGGTTCGGATCCGGATGGCGGAGCGGGTATGCTCCGCGTAACCCATACCCGTGAGACCCCGTTCAAAAAGAACCGGACCGGGTAGGGAACCCGAACCCGTACCCGTGCCCGAGCCCGGCCCAGCATCGGCACCGACGCCGGCCAGCCGGCCGCCGCCAGCGGTAGCCCCCCCCCCACATGTACGGGCATGGTTTCCTTCCAATCGCCCGTGAAAACTCCAAGTACCCAAAAGACACACTCTTTGTTCCCATTTTTCTCTATATAAACACTTCAAACTTCCATCCCATGGTCAATATGGGACTAAATGTTTTTAGCTACCTTTAATCCCATTTTGACTTTGAATTAGGCAAACTTTAGACTTGAATATCTCATTCATTCGAAGTCGGAATTGAACATGTGAATATACCACATTCATCCCCAATGGAAGAAAAACACACTCCAACCATCATCCAATCGATTCGATCAACGGATCTCGCCGTAATCAATTCAAATATTCATATATATTCTTCATATTCCTAACAGAAACAACTCCGGAGACTTCACGGAGACAACATTCATGGAGGACAACAACTCCAGAGACTCCTGAGGCTTTACACTCTCGGATCCTCTTGTGATCTCGCGCTACTCCTTCTGATCCAATGATTTCCAATGAACTCTGACACGAGTTAAAAAAACCTCCAATTTTACCTCTCTCTACAATTCTTCATCTCGGTGAAGATTTTTCAACCGAATGACAATGTCGCTCCTAGATTGACAAATGATCTCCACTCTGAGATCGATGCACAATCTGAAGAACGAACAATGCCACTCCGCGATCGACACACGATCTCAAGCAAATAATTTCAACTCACCAAGTGGGCTGCACCATTACGGCTGCCCCCTGCCCAAGGGATCAAGCACACATAGTTCATCTAAATGAGCTCCACTGAACTCAAGCAATGGGAAAGATACGAAGCAAGTTCTTACTATGATTAAACTTGACTCTGAGAATCACCTTTGTAAATATATCTGTCGGATTATTCTTGGTGTAAATCTTCTTAAACTTAATATCGCCATCTTCAAGAATGTCCTAAACGAAATGGTACCTGATGTCAATGTGCTTCATTCTTGCATAGTAGACTTTGTTCTTCACTAAGTAGATAGCACACATATTATCACAACAGACCTTCAAAAAGTCTTGTCTGATTACCAAATCATCCATCAAGCTTTGAACCCAAATCGCCTCCTTCACAGCCTCCTCAAAGCCATATACTCTGCTTTTATCGTTGACAAAGCTATAGAGTACTACGCCAACTTACTGGTACCCGTGAAAAAGTAAATACATACCCTATAGTCGATTGGCGCTTATCAAGATCTCCTGCATAATCGGAGTCCATATAGCCTATGCACTCTTACTTACCACAATCATTCTTCTTGAAACCTAACCCAACATCTACAGTATCTTTGATGTACCGCAGAATCCATCTCACAGCCTCTCAATAACCCTTTCCGAGATCAGCATGTATCTTGATACCATGCTCACGGCCTTTGACAAGTCTGGCCTTGTGCACACCATAGCATACATAAGACTACTCACTACACTGGCATATGAAACATAAGACATATACTCATCCATAGTCTTTGGAAACATCTTAGTTGAAGCTTGAAATGAGGGGCCATCGCAGATTTGGCTTCATAACCATTAAAAAACTTCTGTAAGTACATCTTCTAAGTCTAACTCACCTTCTCCTTCACTCTATCCCTCTCAATCTCCATACTTAATATCCTCTTTGCTCCTCTTAGATCCTTTCATCTCAAAATAAGAAGATAGTTGAAAATTTAGCTTATCTATTGATGATCTGTTCTTCGAAGCTATAAGTATATCATTTACATACATGAGTAAATAGATATATTTATATTGGAGCAATAAGCTCATGGTGTATCCGCGGTCAATTATAAACTTATCGAAGCGCTTGTAGCATTGCCTCAGTGACTGTTTAAGTCCATAAAATGACTTTTGAAGTTTATAAATCAACTTCTCTTTCCCTGTAGCTCTAAGCCCCAACGACTAAGTCATGTAGATTTCCTTCTCAAGATCGTCATGCAGAAAGGCGATCTTCACATCGAGCTGATCTAGCTCATAATCATATTGTGCTATAAATGCTAACAATATACGAATGGAAGATTGCTTTATAACAGGCGAGAATGCCTTATTGTAGTCAATACCCTCCCTCTAACCATAGCCTTTGGCTATCAATCTTACCTTGTAATGCACAGTAGCATCTGCATATCCTACCTTGTTCTGCAAAAACTCATTTGCAGCCAATGGCTTCTTCCCTTTGGGCAACTCGGTAAGTTCCTAAGTGTCACTCACATGGAGAGAGTCAATCTCCTCCACCATAGCATCTCTCTATAATTGAGACTCAAAGCTCAACTTTGCTTCTCTAAAAGTAGATGGAACACTATCTTCCACGATCTTTAGTGGAAGAGCATAGGCCACAATCATATTAGAGAACCAGGCCAGCATTCGTATAGTCCTCTTGGGTTTGTTTGCTGCAATAAAACCCTAAACCTGACCTTCTGACTCTGAATCCTCAATCACATCTTCTGTATTGTCCTCTTTTTTTCTCTTGATGCTCATACTGTGTCATAATAAATGGCACCCTAAATGATATAAAACTATCTGGAGATAGTAGAGGTGCATCACTCTCCACTCGCTACGATATCCTTTTGGTCTGGCTACTCTCCACCCCCTGAGAGTTCAGAGTCTCAACATAGAAGACTCATCAAAAGTGATATCTATGGTCAGAATAATATTTCGGTCTTCACAGTTTCAGAGCTTGTAACCTTTCACTTCTCTCTTGAACCCTAAGAACACGCCCGTTCTTGCTTGAGGCTCCAACTTTTCATCACTCATATGATAATAAGCTGGACAACTAAATACTCAAAGCATATCATAATCTGAAGCATTCTTACCCGATCACATCTTCATTGGAGTTTTACCTCCTATCGGAGATGATGGCAACTTATTGATGATCGTCTGCATATGTCATTGCATCTGTTAAAAATATCTTGCTCAGCCCACTGTTGGACAACAAGATCTTCTCTAGCAAAGTACGATTTAATCTTTCTGCCACCCTATTCTGTTGCGGAGTCTCTCGAACTATGAAGTATCTCTCAATGCATCAATCACGATACAACTACAAACTTCTCCACTCCACAAAGATACTTAGGACTTTACTCTTATGAGTCATGGTGTTCACCCAGTTGCGCCTAGAGTAATCATCAACAAAGGAGATAAAATTATATTTCCCTCCTAGATATGCATTCTTAGAGAAACTCCAAATATTTGTATGTACATAATTAAGAATCCCTTTAGTACAGTGAATAGCTGTGCCAAACTTCACCTTAATCTTCGTGCACAATAATACATATTGCTCACAGAATTTTAACTTGTAGGTCTTAGCACCCTTCAATAAGCCTTGTTTTACTAAGGCTTGCATAACTTCTCACCTGACATGAACAAATCTCATGTGCCACAACTTGTAGCATCATCATCCGAGTCAACTGAAGTTGTCATAACACCTGTGACGTACTACCCTTTAAGTAGTATAAGTTCCCGTCTCTGAAACCCTTCATCACAACCAAGGACCCCTTGCGATCTTGAGAATACCATTCTCTATAATCACCTTGAGCCTTTTTGACTCCACAACTCCAATTAAGATAATGTTCTTCTTCATCTAAGGAATATATCTAACGTCATTCAAGTCTCTAATCATGCCATCAAATATCTTGATCCGAATGGTACTTACCGTAACCATTTGGCATGAATCATCAGTTTCCATGATTACTACGCCATCATCTAGTTTCTCAAAGCTAGAGAACCATTCTCTTCTGAGACATATGTGATAGGTAGCCTCCGTATCTAATAATCACTCTGAAGCATCTGAGTAGCATATAGACGGTGTAATAGAGAGTGAGAAAGCATAAGAATCAGAATCACCTTCATCCACTTGGAGACATTCACCTCTGATGGCTTCAATAACTTCCCCTTCAATTATTCTTCTTGTTGAGCGTCGGACAATCTTTCTTTCAATGTCCACTCAATTTGTATAGTGCACACTGATCTCGAGTCAAACTTCAGTTGCCAAATCGTGCTGAAGTGCCATTCAAGGATTCTTTGTCCTTTCATCTAAATTCGAGATTCACAAGAGTGGTAGTGACTTCAACATAGCTAAGTGATGTTTTTTTCATTCATCGAGGCGAGTATAATGGTCTCATATCCCTCATCGGGAAGAGAACTCAACAATATCAAGATTTTGTCTTCATCCTCGATCACTACATCCCTATACGCTAAATTTACAAGAAGCTTCGTGTAGGTGTTAATATGATCACTAATGGAAACCTTTTCTTCAATTGAAAATGGTAAAGTCTCCTCTTTAACTACAAGCGGTTATCAATACTCTTCATCAAGTACTTAATTGCGAGAGTCTCCGAAATATTCTTCATAAAATTCTCATTCATCACATCATACTTTAGATCTTGTGATAAGCCAGACCTAATTACACCACATAATGTTCTGTTCATCTTCTTTCAAATTTTCTTCTCCATCTCTGTCAATTTCTCTTGCAACTAAGGAGAATCCTCCAAGTTCTGCCCATTTAGTGTATCAAATACTTCGCATCTCCACCATCCAAAACTATCTAGATCATCAAACTTCACCACATCAATCTTGAAATGATAAATATTCTATATGTTCTTTACAACGAAAAAATCAGTTCCATCGAATGTTTTTTCGGCCATTTCTACTCCGAATTCTCATAATAAGCAAGTAAAATAACTATGGAATAGATGTCCAAGATAAAGAAAAGATTTTTACCTTCAATTAAAATTCATAAGTAGTGTTTCCAATTGATCTCTCCACTAAAAGATAGAAGACAAGATCCAACAATTAAAATCTGATTTTTATCACCACTGGAGCTTCAGATCTCCAAGAATCAAGCTTCTATGAAGATTCACTCTAACAAACAAAACTCAAGCATAGCCTAGAGCTCTGATACCACTTGTAAGGATTTTTGAGAGGAGGAGGCCGCACACAAATCGCCCACAGGAGGGTATCCCCGAGATGCTTGATTAAAGTGGACCTCCGGAAAGCATACGATTCGGTCTCTTGGGAATTCCTTTCTGAGGTGATGACTGGCCTTAAGTTCCCAGACAGATTTATTGGATGGATTATGCAATGTGTAACCTCTCCATCTTATTCTATTGGCCTGAATGGAGGGATATGGGGGATGTTCAATGGGAAGAAGGGATTGCGACAGGGTGATCCTTTGTCTCCTTTTCTTTTTCTTATCTGCATTGAATATCTGTCGAGGAGTCTAAGGGTGAGTACAAACAGTTTGGGGTTCAAATTTCACCCAAGGTGTGGAAAGCTTAGGTTGTCACACCTGGCATTTGCTGATGATCTTATGCTCATGGCTAGAGGGGACATTCCTTCTGTCAGTATTATTATGGATAGCCTCAGGGATTTTGGTTTAAAATCGGGCTTGTGTGCTAACTTGCTTAAGTCAAGCCTCTTTACGGCGGGAGTATATGGAGAGGAACTTGTTCAAATGAGGCAGGTGACTGGTATCCCTGTTGGTGTGATGCCTTTCCGTTATCTCGGTGTCCCGTTGGCGGCTCAGAGGCTACAGTTGGTCCATTTTGCACCTTTTGTTGATAAAATAACTATGTATATCAACTCTTGGGTGGCTTCCAGCCTTTCTTTTGCGGGTAGAGCTGAGCTTATCAGATCAGTGCTACAAGGAGTGGATTGCTTATGGCTATCTATTTTTCCGGTTCCAGGTGCTATCATAGAGAGGGTAACTCGGCTGTGCAGGAATTTCTTATGGCATAAGCGCCATCATCCGGTTTCTTGGAAATCCATGTGCTTGCCAAAATCGGAAGGTGGATTGGGATTCTGAGATCTAAAAACCTGGAATGATTCCCTGCTAGCAAAATCCTTTTGGAACATTCACAAGAAAAAAGACACTTTATGTGTGCGTTGGGTGCATCATATCTACCTTAAAGGGGATGTCTCTGCTTGGGAATGAAAATGTATAAGGATAATTCGCCATTGATCAAGAGGCTAGTTGCGATACGTGATAAAATATGCCTTGTAGAAGGGTCCGTTGAGGCGGCAAAGAGGAGATTATCCTCTTGGGCGGTAGGTGAGCGGATGTGCATATCGCTCGGATATGAGTTTTTCCGATATAAGGGTTCCAGGCTAGCTTGGACAAGCTCAGTTTGGAATTCGTATGTCACACCAAAGCATGCTTTTACTCTTTGGCTTGCAGCGCGGAAGAGGCTACCTACAAAAGATAGATTGACCTTTCTTCAGGTTGATGAATCGTGTGCACTCTGTGTTGGTAATAAGGAAATGGCAGATCATCTATTCTTTCAATGTTCCTTCTCTGCTATGGTTTGGAGATGCATTAGAGACTGGCTAGGTATCTCTCGGGGGATGTCAACTATATCTAGTGCTCTTAAGTGGATAAAGAAGGAGGCGAAGGGTTCCAATGGAAAAGCAAAAGCTAAAAAGGTGGCCCTTGCTTGTACTGTTTATCATATTTGGAATGCCCGCAATAAGAAAATTTTTGAAGGTCAGGCCCAGGAGGTGGTTTCTACTGTATTCAAGATTAAACTGCACATCTATAGGACTATATTCACTTTGGATCCAAATGACACGGTGGAGTTTTGAGGAGTCTGGAATTATGACAGAAAATCTTGACAGCAGTTTAGTCGACTAATATGGGTTTTTAGTCGACTTCATTCAAGTATAGTCGACTAATTTTTGGGCATAGTCGAATCCTGTGGCAACAGAGAAGACGGATACATCCAGATCAACTTTTTAGTCGACTTGACTCTTTGGTTAGTCGACTTGGTGAAATTATAGTCGACTAGGCTTTCTGACCTAGTCGACTTGGTGCATATATAGTCGACTACTTTTTCTTGGAATAGTCGACTCCTGTGGCAACAGAGAGGACGGATACATCCGGATTAACTTTTAAGTCGACTGGACTTTGTGATTAGTCGACTTGTAGGAAATATAGTCGACTAGGCTTTCTAATCTAGTCGACTTGGCATGTATAGTCGACTAGTCTTCTGCCTTAGTCGACTATCGCTGTATAGCCGGTTTGGCTTTATCTATGTATATATGGTTTTGATAAATAAAATTTACATTCTCCAAAAAAAAAAAAAACATAAAGATATAACGAGGTTCGACAAGCTTGCCTACATCCCTAGGGCAGAAGAGAAAATATTGAAAATCAATGGAGTTTTACAAGAGGAATACAAATTTGTGACTTTTTCTCTTTTTTTTTCTACACACCACTTTCTTGTTCTTAATCATTATTTATAGATCAGAGGAGAGAAGCTTTCAGAATAGAGCAGGGTCAGTTCATTCAACCGACTTTGCAAATATCAAAATTTTCCCTAGACTCCGGAGGCGTCCACAACGGCTGGAGACTCCCAGAGACAACTCTGGAGTCTTCACAGAGACAACAACCTAGAGACTTCTGGAGACTTCACGGAGACAAAACTCTGGAGACTTCTTGGAGACTCGCAAAAATAATACTTTGGAAGATACAGTAGCTCCGGAAATAACTCTGGAGACTTCACCGAGAACAACACTCACAAAGGACAACAACTCTGGAGACTCTAGAAGCTTTAACTCTCAGATCCTCTTGTGATCTCGCACTGCTCCTTCTGATCTATCTTCAATGATTCCAATGAACTCTGACATGAGTTCCGATACGAGTTAAAAACCTCCAATTTTTCCACTCTCTCTAAAATTAGGTTGAAGACTTCTTGGTGGAGAAAGAAAAAACAATTTGTTATCTTAAATAATTAGCATGCTACCTTCGTGATGCAAGAGTAACACAAGATAAATAGTTGAATTTCAAAGAAAATGAATTAGTAAATTAAAAAAAGAAGAAAGTGTGACTCCCAAAATTAGAAGCAGAAAAGAATTACATGATACATGTGTCTCTTTGAATAGACTTAGGACATAAAGAGACTACACATATACACACATTTTTGTGTGTGTGTGTGTGTGGAGTTGGGCTTTTGGGAAAGATTTGATCATTCCCATTCAAATTCAATTTCATGAAACATAAATTGGAGACTTGCTCTATTTAAGTTGATATACACCATTAGGAGTGCTTAAAAACAAATCAAATGTTATAAATGGATGTTCTAAATAATAAGTTAGTTAGTTTAACGGTGTAGCATACTTGAAACCTAAATTTATATAAGTATTTTAAGTGTTTAGATCATTATCAAATAGTTAGATCAAGGACTTGTATGCTCAAAGTCATAAATCAAGAATTTGTATGCTCAATTTAAGGGTGAGGTGGAGATGCTAGAAGAAGAGGAGGGAGGGGATTGTGGCCTATTGTGCTGGGTCAAAGAGAGAAAAAGAGAGCGCGGGGAGGAGAGCGAGAAGGAGAAGGAAAGATTGTCAATTATCCATTCTATTTTACACTTTTTATTTATTTTAATTTCCTAAAATTCTCCACCTCACTCCAACAATTCCCAGTTCATCACCTCATTCATCTGCCTCCTCCCTGCATCTCCACCTCACCCTTAATTTCCACCCTATCATGCTATAAAATATTATATAGTATATATATATAATATACATGTAATATATACTAGTAATATAAATAAATATTTATTTATTTATTTATTTATACATACAAATACATATACACTTACATACACACACAAAAATTTTAGTACTTGCATGGTTGTTACTGGTAGTATTGAGAAACCCTAACACTATTTATCTATCAGTTTTAAACTTTATTTTTCTGTGTAGGTTTCGCCTCGATCAAATTTTGACGCCGTTACCGAGAAGGGATAGCTTAAAGGTTAACATTTCTTCTCTGTTTTTGTGTGCATAGCTAAATTTTGAAAAACAACAGTTGTAGAACACATATAGCAACCCTTAGCCTCTGCTCTAGAAAGCAGAGCTCAGGGCACCACATTCTTGCGGCAAAAACACGGCAAAAGCTGCGTTTGCGCAGCAGTTGTGGGAGGACTATTAACCTGCTTTCTTGCAGGTTGCTTGAAATTCAAAGTTCTATTTTTTGCATTTATTAGTTTTCTTGTTTAGCTTATTGTATATACTAATTCTAGCTCAACAGTAACTTGATTGTTCTTAAAAGTTAAAAAATAGTTAGACTTTGCATCTAGGGCATTTGTCTATTTCGTTACATTTGTATTATTATCTAGAGAAAAGATATATGTGCATAGCATGTAGTATAGGAATACTTTTATGTTGTTTATATTGCTTAAGTATTACTTTCTACTATGTACACTCGCACTAAAATGATTTAAGGGCTTAAACTGATAAACAAGATAAAAAGTCATTACCCTTCCTTAGTCCGAAAACTATCTCCTCACTCACTAACCTACCCTAACTAAAACTGAGTAGACGTTGGCCCTAGGAATATCTCGGGCTCAATAGGAGATTGGCCTAAGAAGAAAATTGTTAGAGTTTGACTCTGAATAAATCGATGTCTAAGGTGGGGATTAAGAGGTAAGCCATTGAAAATCAGTGGTTTGGCGTAATTAAAATTCATTGCACTTCACGGATACCTCCCACTTTGTTTTGTCCCTACCTGGCCGATTAACTTGTGGTCAGACTGTTATAATATACCTCTCCTGAATAGTCACCAGTTAGGAGTCATTTAGGTCTAAGGTCTACCCTAACATATGCTAAATTTTTTTTCTTTTTTTTCTTTTTTTGCCTTTGTTTGTTCTTGTTTTTGTGTGAAATAGATCATAACCACAATTTTTCAACTTTAATATGAATCCATATTTCACCCCGACCTCTTTTGACTCGGATATCACTAACTCAGCATTACATAGCTTTAACCAAACAAGTATGCTGAATTGGTTATATTCAAATCAACATATGCCTCAGTCTCAGTATAATGAACAAAATTGGAAGTACTATCTTCATTCTTCACTGAGTCAATGGGGATATACCACCCCCAAGTCATATTATCAACCATCTTACCAATATTCTGTTCCGTATATACCATATCAAGATCAACTTATAGAAGAAAAATCTGACTTAAACGAGAGTACATAAGCCTTACATGAGGCTGCACGTCAGTTTCAAAACTTGACGGACTCACTGCTCCCACAAAATTTTCAAATCCAAGATCCTTACTCTATTTTTCAAGTCCAACCACAAAAAGAAGAATTTATTGACTTAGAAAAGAGTATGGAAGACATGATTCAAAATGAAAATTCTTTTACCTAGTCCATTAATAGGCTAAAAGCACAAATAAATTATTTGGTCAACCTAGGAATGAGAAAACTCTCTCTACCTAATTTTTTGACCATTCCAGATTTCCCTAACCATATAGATAAAAACCAAGAATCATCATGTCTTGAAAACTTTAACCAAGATTCAATTCCACTACAACATATTGAACTTGACTGATCCTAAACCTTGGACAAATTGACAAGTTTTTACTTTAAAGAAATTGAACTTGAATATGAATGTGACCCCGATCCCCAATTTTGTGATTCAGTTCCAATTTTTGAATCTATGTTGACTCCGGTATTCTTACCCAGTTTAGACCCAATTCTCGAGCCAACACTGATTTTCGTACCTATAAATCTAAAACATGAACCACCAAGTTTGAACAGTCACATTCTATTGATGGGGAATGAATGTGTACTTTAATTATTTGATTTGGACCTAACTCTTAAGCCAAAACTTACTCTCGAATCTAAACTTGATTTAGATCAAATTCCTGAGGCAATATTGATTCCCGTACTTTCCACTCTTAAGGCCACATAAACCATTCCATCAAGTTAGATATAAATCATTATGATTCTGAGATGATATTCTAAGATTGGTCATATAACCGAGATGATTTTCATGTTAGGATCTTGCGTGATCCTAATCAAATTGGGGATAATAACAATATAAATAGAAAAGAGGTCATCAAAGGTGGATTCCACCAACCACCACATTATTTAGAATGGGCAGCAACGCTTGGCCCAATCCGACCACCACCGGAACCACCACGTTGAGGTAATATTTTTCTTTTCCTTTCTTCTTTTTCATGCATATATGTATTTATTCTTACATTGAGGACAATGCATGAGTTAAGTGTGTGAAGGATTCAAACATATGTTTTCTTTTACATAAAATAAGCATTTTCTTTACTTTTAAAAACTTTTTGAAAAGAAAAATAATATTTTGACTTATTTTTTTGTAAGAAATTAAGTTAATTTTAAAAAGGAGAATCATAATTAGGATTTCTTCTACTTGGTCAAAATAAATTTATTTGTTTGATTTCTAGGGTTAGGAAAAAATTGAAAAAATAATTTAGTCTTGATTTTTACCTTGATGAAATATGTATTCTTTATACACTTACACACTTTGGATTTAAAACAAAGATTCTTATGCCTTTTCAAAAAAGAAAAAAATATATATATATATTAAAATTCTCTAATTAAGCTAGGTATTTGTGCCTCATAAAGTATAAGTATTCACGCTAAAAGTGATTCATATAATCAATAAAAACTCTTAAGTTTTGTGGCCTTATTTGCTCGAGTTCTTAAATCCTTGAGGTGTTTTCTTACAGGTGCCCTAAAATCGTCCTGTTTCTGAGTCACCGACTAAAGGCTCTTTACATGGGCGAACCAGAAAGCCTAATAGAACTAAGAGATGTTACCACAATAACATGTAAAAATAAGGCATGATAGTTAGAGTTGAAGAATCCTTAATCAAAATATTCACGGTCACAACGTGCATATGATTTAGGGAAAAATAATAGACTAAATGAGAAATATTGTTTTAATTCTTACCTTGATTGACAACAAATTTTTTTAATAGAGACTAAGTTTAGGAATGAATAATTTGGTATTTCTATGACTTATAAATTACTTGATGTTTTTGCAAAAATTCTTCAAATATTTTCTCGCTTTTTCAAAATGTGTTTTTAGAACACTAACACTTTGTTTTTCTCTCTTTTATGGATTTGTGGGTGTAATTCACTAAAAACCTTCACGAGAGAAACTTGTCCTATAGGGATAACTTAGGGGTTTAACGGCTCGTTGTACGTGCTAAGTGCAACCGTGATTCTTATGAAAGTGAGTTAAATAGATTAGCGCTATTTTTCTTTTTGCTCAAGGACGAGCAAAAGATAGGTGTGGAGGTATGATTGTATACGTATATTGCATAATCTATTACTACATTCTCACATTTTTATGTAATAAACTCTGCAACTAACTTGTCTTAATGTCTGATTTTGCAGGTGATAATCAATGGAGAAGGAGAAGATAATACCAAATAAATACCAGTTAAATCAGATTTGTATAGATCTATTTGGTTAGTTTGAAAATCAACGAAGATATTGCTAAATTCAGAACTCAAACTGAAAAATCAATGGGATAAAATGAGATGCCAGAAGAATAAAAAGCATGCGCCCCTGAATCTGGCACTTTCTTGTCGCGAAAACGCGACTTGATTGAGGTGGTTGGGGGAGCGTTTGCTCCCCTATCTTCAGACGCTTCTCCCCCTTTCATTTTTACCTATAAATACTGCAAAATAAGAAGGCAAATGGGCACCGCTGATAGAGAGCTAGGATAAGGGGTTTTTGTTCTAGTTTAAGTTAAGATTTTTATTTTTTTCTTACGTAATTTTTCGTTTATTTGTAACTTAGATTAGAGAAGAGATTCATGAGAGAAGGGAGAAAAAATTATATTGAGAGTGACACCGATGTAATCTTCTTCTTTTCTTTTATCGTTTTTTGGTTTACTCAAAGTTTACCTTTAGGTTTATTCTTCTTACATGTGTTAATTGTAAGTTACTCATGAATTATGTTGCATGCACACCTCTTGTATATTATGGTTCATTATATTAATGAATCACAGGTGGTTGTATTCCACTTTCTTTCTTAAAAAAACAACCTAGGAAGTCCATCAAGAAGTCATTTTCGGGAAATTTGAAAGTTTCATCAATGCGTGTATCTGGTTGGATGCAAATCAGAGCATAACATGTCACTAATGCACTTACCTCTTCCAAGGACAACCAGCAACATCTTCCCTACAATCTTAAGGAAATTAAAGCATGTAGTGTAAATTTCTGGAAATCTAGATGTTGTCCCTTCCCTTTGATTTCCTGCATTACTCGGCTCTCCACCTTTGACACCTGATTCTGAATGAAACAAGTCAAAATCTCAATTGAAACACTCAGAGTCGATCATGCAATAAGAATGAACATTGTAAATTATTAAGAAAGATCATTCTCAAGGTTTCTCTAAATAACCGAGAAAGTGAAAGCAAGAAGTTTTTGTTTGCACTAAGAAGAAAAATGAAAGCTGACTCACAAACTCAAGAGAAGGAAAAGAGCGAAATCGATCACCTTGTTCGATAACTAGTTGCACTGAACTTTCTGCAGCAATGTAACAGCTGTTTCTGGACTGGTTGTGAAAGCAAGAACCTAGAATGAAAATTATGCAGAATTGTTTAGTTTGACAAATGAGACAAGAATAAATATGAGTTTAGGTTGATTTTTTAACAGTACTGCTTACCTATTAAGTTGAAAACATGGATCAAAAATGAAAACAATAGTCTGCATGTGTTGTAGTTCTCTGGCACCATGATCTTGCTTTCTTTGTAGGACTGTAGCTGATTGGACTGAGTTTTGCCCCTGGCTGTTGGATATGTGGACTTGAGAGAATCAACAGTTACAGCTACAGCAACAAAATTAAGTTGAGACTAGTTTGATCAGAAAGTAATTTAAGCAAAGCATTATATCTTTTGACTCTTGAGAGAGGGATCATGAAATCACATGAGTAGATGAAGCTGTCCATTTGGCCCATTATGCTTCCGCTTGGGAAAACTAATGGCTTATTCGCTAGAAGATGAAGTGCCGTCTCCGTCCACTGATTGTTACAGTTAACCAAATCTGGGTAAAAACCAATTATCTCGAAAGCCAAATCTGCACATGTAGTAGCATTCATGATTCATCAAATTAACTACTATCACTATAAACATAGACACACAAGCATACAACATACAACACACAATGTAAGTCCAGTAATTGATTTTGTTAAATAAGTTTTTCAGCAATTCTCCAATTATTTGGGGTGTGAGTGAGTCTTTTTCTTCAGCTTGCTTTGTTACATCTCTAGCAAATTTCTTTCTTATTGGGGATCTTACAGTGAGGCCTTTCTAAAAATGAATGTAAATAAATAAATTCAACTAATTTAGTTTAATTCAAAGGAGAATGTAAAAGTCTTGAACCAAAAGCATTGGTCACACTATATGTAGTTCACATTTTATTAATATATATAAATTTTGATTAATGTTTAAAATAAAAATGTCTAAGATTAGTTACCTGACCCTTTTCTATCTTTTGCTATAATTTGCATAAATTCCGATTGATTTGGCGATAAATGGGCTTGGTATATATCTAAAACGAAAGACCTAAGAACTGTGATTGGTTTGACGATAAATGCAGTCTTTTTTTAAGGACTGCGATCTTGGTCGCAGTCTTTTTCTGAAGGTCGCAATTTTTTTTGAGGACTGCTACCTGAAGGTCGCAATCTTTTTTTTGAGGATTGCTCCCTTGGTCGCAGTCCTAATTACACTGAAAATATATGATTTTTTAGATCTGCGACCATGTCATAGTGAATTGCGACCATGTTGCAGTAAGTTGCGACCATATTGAAATGACATCTGCTAGCGGTTGAGGTACATATCTCTCCCCCCCTCTCTCTCTCTCTATTTATATATATATATATATATATATATATATATATATATATATATATATATATATATATATATATATATATATATATATATATAGGGCTTACTGTACCTCAGCCGGCAGGCTGAGAGAGTTTTCTCAGCCTGCGGGCGTGGCAACATCACCGCCCCACATCTGTAATAATTTTGACGGACAAAATCCTGTAAAATCCCGCCCAATTTAATGCCAGTCACCTCAACATTGTAATTTCCGAAAATACCCTCCCTCACAACTTTTTACCGACCTTGGTAGCAGTCCTCAGAAAAAGACTATGACCATGGTAGCAGTCCTCAAAAAAAGACTGCGACCATGGTAGCAGTCCTCAGAAAAAGACTGCGACCTTGGTAGTAGTCCTCAGAAAAAAGACTGCGACCTTGGTAACAGTCCTCAGAAAAAGACTGCGACCTTGGTAGCAGTCCTTAGAAAAGACTGCGACCGTGGTAGCAGTTCTCATAAAAACACTGCGACCTTGGTAGCAGTCCTCAGAAAAAGACTGCGACCTTGGTAGCAGTCCTCAGAAAAAGACTGCGACCGTGGTAGCAGTTCTCATAAGTACTGCGACTATATTAAAAATCATTAAATATCAAATCAGATAAAAAAATTAAAGAAGCATTCAAATTAGTTTCGTGATTTAATAAAGTAGCATTCACTGTCTTTTACCGAAAAAGTAGCTTTTCATAAGAGGTATTTGGTAATTTAACTTCTTTCTATAAGCGGGCCGCAAGTTAGTGGGGTGCAAAATTGAGCCACGTCAGCGCAGGCTGATATACATTTTTCTCATATATATATATATATATATATATATATATATATATATATATATATATATATATATATATATATATATATATATATATATATATATAGAGGAATCTGTACCTCAGCCTGCGGGCTGAGAGAGTTTCTCAGCCTGCGGGACGTGGCTGAATATAGGCCACACATCGGTCGCAGAGTGTGGGCGCCACAAAAAATCAAAAAATCCCGCCTAAACAATCGTGAATCAAAAGGACAAAAATACCCCTTTTAAATGACGACTGCGACTTCTAGCATTCAAAAGTAAAAAAACATTCAATGGTCGCAGACTTAATACAGAATAAAGAATACAAGACAAAAAAATGCTATCGCATAGCAATGCGACCTCCTTCGGTACTGCGACCAAATTCGCAATCTTCTTTCTCATGCCTTCTGTAAAAGAAGTAATTAATATTATATCTACCGTGATACAACACCAGTCTAGAAAAAAAGATATGCACTAATGTTAATCTCGAGAAAGGAAAGATGTGCACCATACGTAATCTAAAGATATAGCCAAACAATTCTATAAAAAGTTAATTTGTACTTCGGATTCTCCAGCAATAAGTCTTCAATAAATATTTAATTTTTTTTACCACTTCCT
This sequence comes from Agave tequilana, assembly GCA_038442645.1. Taxonomy (NCBI): domain Eukaryota; kingdom Viridiplantae; phylum Streptophyta; class Magnoliopsida; order Asparagales; family Asparagaceae; genus Agave; species Agave tequilana. The sequence continues at coordinate 279,019 of JAVJIF010002679.1, forward strand.
ACCATACTCAACCCTCACCTGTAACAATTATTATTACTATTCATGTTCTTCCACAATATTCACCTTTATATAAAGCTTGTAACTAATATATTACCTCATACCTAAAAAACTATAATTTTGCTCTTCCTTTTCAATTTGATTTCAAAAACTTCCAAAAAAAAATTCATTCTTGAATCATGTCTTCCCCATCTTCTTCCTCTGAACACTCAGAATTCAACTTCAATCAATCCCCCACCGGTCCTTTGTCTTTAGGATATTCTAGTGAATCTGATACCAGTCTGGACTTCACTCCTTTTGACTATCTCACTACATCAAATAATGTATTAACTGATCCTCCTATTCATGATGATAATGAATTTTTCATGTGGGTTAGTGAAGAAGACATTATTCCTCTGCCACTTGACGGAGACATGCTTGATGAAAGCATGTCCTCTGATGCTGTAGGCTCGCTTCCTAGCAACGGGTCAGACGAAGAGCTTGATAGAGACGATCCATTCTGGGAGTTCATCGGTGAAACAAAAAAACCTCAAAACCAGCAAGATGATGAGGAAATAAGTGATGAAGAGGAAGAGCAGAAGAATGAAGACGATGAATCTGCTTATGATGGTGATAATGACGAGGATTAGGATTTCCTGATCTTCTGATATTCAATTATATTTTGTCTTCTTTTAAAAGCTTTTAATTCTATTTTTTTTGTAAGGTCTCTTTCTCAATATATTAACTTATAAGCTCTTTTAATTACATATCCAAACTGCGACTGCTGCTCTTAAACACTGCGACCATAGTCGCAATCCTACTACGGATGCAATTTATGGTCGCAGTTAATCATTTATCAGTTCCCAATACGACTTTGGTCGCAATAATGTACTGTTTTGGAGTTCAAAGTAATTTAAAGTTATAGTGTATTAACTTTTAAACTGTTTTGGATAACTGAACAGTCACCTAGGAAGTATACAATTTTTGGGAAAAGATAGAAAATATATTTGAGAGATATTCACGTGGTCCGAGAGCTTAAACCTTTTGGAATTCCGGGATTAAAAATATATAAAGGGTCATGAGCAAAGGAATAAAAACATACCATCCTCTTCACCGGAAAGAAGCCAATACATTCAAACAATGTCTTCACCATCACCACCGTCTTCACCAGAAAGAAGCCAATCATCAAATGATGATTTTATGTTTAGTTCTGAAACAATGTCTCGCTATGGGTCAGAATCTGAGCTTGATACAGACGAACCTTTCTGGGAGTTCATTGATGAACCAAAACACAAACATGAAGAGGAAGAAAGCGACGATGAGACTGTACCTGAAGAGGAGGAAGAGACAGAAGACGAAAGCGATACAGAAGACGAAAGCATGACTCTTGACGACGAATCTGATTACTATGGTGATGACGACGATTAGAAGTTAAAAAATTGTATTTTGTTTTTCTTTTTAAATATATATAAATCAAATTGAGTTATTTATGGGAGTTTTTCTTTTTAAATATATATAAATCTGTTTTCTAAAGTTATTTGTGTGAATTACATTTTTTACTACTATGTATCGGTTGAAATATTGCGACCATGGAGGCAGACTTAATAAATACAATGCGACCAAGGTCGCAGTTGCTGGTCTTTAATCTTAATCAACAACAACACTGCTACCTTGGTCGCAGTTTCTGACCGCATCAGACAACAGACAACTTTTCATTTTTCATTTAGATTCAAAAAATGACTTAATCCAAAACATCACTTAATAAAACAAGAACACGGCGACCTTGGTCGCTATGCATGTTAATCTAAAGGAAAACACTTACTTAACGTACTGCGACCAATGTCGCAGTCCATGTAAAGCGACCTAAGACTGCAGTTGTTGGCCATCTTATCAACAACAACACTGCGACCTTGGTCACATTTAACCATGTACACTGCGACCATCTTTATCCTTAACAACACTGCGACCTTGGTCGCAGTTAATAATTATATTACTTCAACCTTAAAAATTTTTAAAATGAAAGGTTGCGACATTGGTCGCAGTTGCTGGACGCAGACTTAATAAATACACTGCGACCCTGGTCGCAGTTGCTGGACTTTAGTCTTACTCAACAACAACACTGCTACCTTGGTCGCAGTTTCTGACCTTAATATTAATAAAATAAACTGCGACCTTGATCGCAGTTGTTGGTGTTTAGTCTTAATAAAATACAAAGCGACCTTGGTCGCAGTTGCTGGTCTTTACGAATCAACAACATCACTGCGACCTTGGTCGCAGTTGGTGGTCTTTATAAATAATCAACAACAACACTGCGACTTTGGTCGCAGTTGATGGCCGCAGTCTTAAAAAATAATCTCCAATCTTGGTCGCTATTGCTGGTTTTCAGTCTTAATCAACAACAACACTGCGACGATGTGACACGTCACCGCAACAGTTGCTTAGTCGCAGTCTTTGGTCGCAGTGTCGACCCTGGTCACAGTAGTTACTGTTTGCAATGTATCTTATGCGACCTTGGTCGCAGTGTCATCTATGATCATAGTTGTTTTCTTTGCAATGCATGGCTGCGAAAAAGTTCGTAGTTTATTAAAAAAAACAAATATGCTTTTTATTTATGTCCAGGCATTTATCTCCAGGAATGTGCAAATGATACAAACGATCTCTTATACAATAAGATTGAAGTGTTACAAATACAGCAGTACAAAAGAAGACTAAAACATCAAAAAAATCCCTTGTTGACTAAGAGCAATCTTCTTCTTGAGCTCTGGTGGCAGCAGAATCAATAAGATTGAGTGTTACAAAGAAGACTAAACATCACAGTAGCCAAGAAGATTAAACATCAAAAAATCCCTTGTTGACTAAGAGAAATCTTCTTCTTCAGGTCTGGTGGCAGCAGAATCAATAAGATTGAGTGTTACAAAGAAGACTAAACATCAAAGTAGCCAAGAAGACAAAACATCAGAAGAGCCAAGAAGAGCCCTTGTTGACTACTAAGAGCAATCTTCTCCTGCAGGTCTGGTGGCAGCAGAATCTTTCGTTTATGAACATCTCTTCACCAGAAGATTATCCAGTGAGCATGGAGTTTCCTCGATGTCACTTCTGGGGTAAGAGAGGAGGTTTTGAGACCTCACAAGGAATGCTACCCACCACATCCCCCGCCGCCATACCCACTCTGACCATCCGTTACCAGCAAGCTTGACTGGTGCATCAAGTGAGAGCAGATCTCGGTGAGGATTAAGTCCTCGTCAGGGATCATGACTTCTTCCCTTGTGAACGACGAGGACCATGACTTCTTCCCTTGTGGACGATGAGGTCTATGACTTCTTCCCTTATGGACGAACATCGATCAAGTTCGTCAATAGGGTCATCTTCATCCATGGAGGCAGGCACCTGTTAGAGACTCTGAAGAAGACGAAAATTCTCAGAGCAATTGCTCTCGAAAGAAAACAGTCTAATTAAGGACTGTTAAAGGGAGAGGGTGAGCCCTATTTATAGGCAGCCCATAATAACCATAATTAATGGTTCATTAATCAGAATCGTCGGCATTAATCGTCTCCAACCGCCAGCGCCGGTTTGGCATTAAAAGACATTAACGCCTAAACCCAATGAAGAACCGACGCGTAGACAACCGCTTCGGGAAACAACGAATGGTGCGGGGTTCGTCAACATAGACTTGACGTTAAAAGATCTCATAAAATCTTTATGACAGGTCGCGTCTCACGGACTGACTCCAAGTCGCATCAGACAACAGACAACTTTTCATTTTCATTTAGATTCAAAAAATGACTTAATCCAAAAAACAACACTTAATAAAACAACACTTACTTAACGTACTGCGACCAAAGTCGCAGTCCATGTAATGCAACCCTAGATTGCAGTTGCTGGCTATCTTTATCAATAACAACACTGCGACCTTGGTCGCATTTAACCATGTACACTGCGACAAAAAGACTTTGGCTAAGGTCGCAGTTTAAATGTACATTGCGACCAAAGACTCTGAATACATTATATTCAAAAAAAATAATAACTTAACGTACTGCGACCAAAGTCGCAGTCCATGTAATGCAACCCTAGATTGCAGTTGCTGGCTATCTTTATCAATAAAAACACTGCGACCTTGGTCGCATTTCACCATGTACACTGCGACCAAAGACTTTGACTAAGGTCGCAGTTTAAATGTACAATGCGACCAAGACTCTGACTACATTATATACAAAAAAAATTAAACTATAAAGTAGAATTTTATCGCAGGCTGAAAACATGGATCTGAAAAGATTTTATATTTTCAAAAAAAAATTTATCCCAGGCTGAAAAGGAGAAACTACATCTTTCAAAAAAAGAGGTAAAGAAATAAGGCGAAAATTAATTTATATCCTATAAAGAGCGGCAAAATAAAAGGGGGAAAAAATAATAAAACAATAAGGAAAAGTTATCATAAGGGGTATTTGGTAATTTAACTTCTACCTAAAAGCGGGCCGCAAGTCAGTGAGGTGACAACTCGAGCCACGTCATCGCAGGCTGAGAGAGTACTCTCAGCCCGCGGGCTGATATACATTTTTCTCATATATATATATATATATATATATATAATATATATATATATATATATATATATATTGATTTCATCCGAATCAGCATATAAATCAGCATTAATAATATTCAATATAATATGATTAGCTATCACGTGATAATATCAAATCATCCATCAAGAAATATAGAAAATCTAATAACTTTATGAGATCAAGGGCATGATATCATACCAAAGTACTCCCCTTTGATAGCGCTATGTAGTATCGTATTCCCATCAGTCCTCCTGCAGTAGTAATAGAAGTCTTCTTTCAACTCTTCTTCTTCTTCTATGGCGTCCCGCAGGACAAAGAAAGCCTCCTTCTTGCCATAGTGGACCGCTACGAACAGCGGTGTTTCCCCCTCCTTGTTCCGGTCAAATGCAGGGCGCTTCGCCACCAGGAGACGGCACACGTCGGCCAGGCCCCGCCTGGCTGCCAGGTGGAGCGGCGTGTTCCCGCTGACGTTCTGCTGAGCCAATGCAACAGACCCTTCGTCGTCGCCTGGGGGCAGCCGGCCAATGAGCTGCCGCACGACGTCAGAGGTGGCCTTGGAGACGGCCAGGTGGAGGACGGTGTCCTCGTCCCTGGAGATCTTCGCCGTCCAGCCGGCCGGCTGGTCGGTGCAGAGCTCCATCACTCCGCTCCAGTTCCCCGCCATGCATTCTTTGAATAACTTCTTTTTGGTGGCCTCCATTTCTTCCCTGCTGCGATCCACATCCATTTCTTTGGAGCTATTTTTTTGGCTGCCTGTGCGATGAGTGTGCTATTTATAGAAATTGAGCTTGGAATCTCTAGTCTAAAATATATTGACGTGGACATCAGCCCAAGGACGTGGACGCCACTTCTATTTCATTCCAGTAATTAATTTTGTAATAAGAGATGAATTTTTCTTTTTCTTTTTATTTCCTTTGGTTTTCTTTTTTATTTAGTAATATAATATGAGAATATAATTTTGTATTGCTTATAAAGACACCCATGTATTAGTTATTTTACAATCAACGCGAGCTTATTAAAATTCTTCAAATTTGAGTGGGATGTGGATTCCTCAATCCAAACCCTTTTAGGAGTGTGAAACCTCTAGAATTGTCCCGACTATTGCCAAAGACGCTGAACTTCGTATAGGCATCCACCCGTGGGAAGACATGTTTCCCCTGGAGACACCAGTGCACGTCAACCTACAATCAACAGAACTATTCGCTACAACAACTCGGGATAAGGACACTTAGATCAAACACGATCCTCAGTAGGTACAATTCCAATCCACTACTTTAATTTATAAGTCTGATACTATATCTCTGATTTATTATCAACATTGATTGTTGTCCACTACAAATAGCGAGTTGTGTAATTATGCTTTTCTTATAGCTCCATAGCTTCTTTATTGATTTGCGAACTTTTACCTTTGTAACATAAATATCATCAATTAGTAACCTTGCTTTGAAATAGATCATGTACTTGCACGTTAAATAACCCATAGACTAATATTAAGAGTTTTAAGCTTTCTTACCAATAATTAATTTTTGTTGGTGAAGTGTAGTTTGAGTTGCTTAATTTCTGATTTCCTCAACACATACACATTTCACATAATACATGGATACAAATAAAAGTTTAGAGGTTCTAAATTAATGGTTTGATTTAGTCTAGTTCAAAGCGAACTTGAGTTGCTAACAATGCATGAAAGTCTTCTGCACACACCCTTTCAGTGACCGATAAGCTCTAAGCCGTGCAATAGTCCCCAAGTTAAGAATGTTCTCTTCTTCAGTTCTCAGTAGCAAGAGAGCACTGATTTGCTTTTTCTTTTTTAAAGACAAAAGCAACAAAAATACATATCCAAAGCGAGAGTGAGGGAATAAAGGGGGAGATAAAGAAAAGATATGGAATACATTTGAGGGTTTTCATTTTTAAAGACAAACGCAACAAAAAATATATATCCAAAGCAAAAGTGGGGGGGAATAAAGGGGGGAATAAAGAAAAGATATGCAATACATTTGATGGTTTACCTCCTTGTTAATGACTCTTCAATTTTCTTTTTCGTTTTTTCATTTTTTGAGCAAATGAAACTTCAATTTTAAATTCTATTCTCAGAATATAGTAGGCGGTTTCTGACCTCCCTGAGATCTCGACGCATGTCTATCTAATCCCTTGTTGATTACGTGACACGTGGCTTTATCTAAAATCTCCAGAAGAGTCTTGATCTCATTCAAACTCCGAACAGATTAAGCGGTTAGAAGAACAAAGATAGAGTCGATTATGAGCACCATTACCTGCCAAATTTGTCTTTGAATCCGTGGTTACGCCTCGGGAATAGATCAACATCATTAACAGCTGGGCGAAGGCCATTGGATAAACACGGGCACTTCTCTTTCAATTCAAACATGGACGTTCGGATCTAACCGCCTCCATGATAAGCAGTTAAGATAGGATAAGATATTCAGTTAGATGAGAATCATATAACCTTATCCAAAGATAGAGAACTCCCTCCAACGAGAGAGAGGACAATCAATTAATCCCAGAAATTCTAGTATTAGAGATCCGGTAGCCACCATTGTAAGTTTTTTCAAATTATAGTGGAACTCTCTCTCCGTGATTTTTCCCTTTCGAGTTTCTACGTAAATCTCTGTGTGTCTTCTGGTTTAATCTTTACAATTTATTCTTTAATTTCTTGCAAATTGGTGCGTGGATAACTCCTCCTGGAATTACTCACCACATTTGGTGCTTTCTTTGAGATCTTTGAGACCGCACTCTAAAGTTTTTCCCATCCAATACCCTGACCTTTTCTCAAAACAACCTCGCACAACTGATATGACTCCACCACGGAAAAACGTCTCATAGGCTGCATCCACTACCCCCCTGCAGCTCCAAAAGAAAAGGAGAAAGCTATCAAAGCTGTCGAGCCTACAAGTCATCGAACCAAGCTATCTGACGTCCACGTCCATGATGATGAAGATTCTCACTCATCCTCTGCCTCATCGCGGAGGGTGCTAGCTGCTTAACCTGAGCCCCAGCACACCAGCAAGCAACACCTCCAAATATTTTTCAGCCTGCAGAAGTGATGGAGGATCAGCAAGCAGAGATGATTCGACTCTGTGAGACGTCTGCTCTTGAAAAAGACGCAGCGGCTCGTGTTCAGACATAACTACTCAAACAAGTCGATACACTGCGAAAGTCGCAGTCTTCCCATACTGTCGAAGAAAGAGCTCGGGTTCTCCCATCACCACAACATAAAAGGAAATCCGCGCAATATACCGGCAACTCAAAGTACGACTGGTCGGAGACTTATGACGATGATGACTGCTCTGAGGACTCAGAGCATCCCCGAACCCCCAAAGTTCCATCACATTGAGGATATCACAGATCTAGTTTAGACGTGGCTCAACCAAACGAGCCAGTAATTTCTGAAAGGAATGGAGCACAGCGGGCTGAGGCCCTCCGACTCACCATTGTAGGAGGAAATCAACACATTCTGTTTCCCAAGGAAGTTTGTGATGTCCACCTTCAACCATTACTCAGGAACCTCTGATCCCCTCCTTTATCTCTGCCAGTTTTAAGACAAGATGGCAGTATACACTTACGACAACCTCCTCCTCTGTCGGGCGTTCCCTTCAGCCTCAAGGGTACTGCTTATCATGGTTCTACTCACTCCCAAAGAACTCTCTTCGAAGCTTTGAAGATGTAACTGATACTTTCTACAACCATTTCGTTTCTCAGAGAGAGTTTCAGAGGAATAGTAACCATCTTCTCATGGTGATGATGAAATCAGGGGAGTGCCTGAAGAACTATGTCGACTACTTTCAGAGACAGATGGCACTGGTATACAATTGCAATGAAGACGTAGCCGCTACAGCATTCATCAGTGATTTGCAAGTCACCCACTCATTCTATAAACATCTGGTGAAGAACGACGTTACCAAGACAAGAGAAATCCTCGTCCGAGCATAAAAATTCATGCAAATCGAGAAAGCAATGCTGGGTGCCACCAATCACCCCCCAAACAAGGGTCCGAGGGTGATAAGCCAAAGCAATAGTTTCCCCGAGGAGGACCCTGAACCACAGTTCGCGGTCCACAAACCATCCCAACACATGCGCGAGCTGAGCAAGGATGGTGCAGTAGAGCCTGACCTAATTCTATTTGGATCATCATCGACCACGTGTTTATTGCCATTAAAGACCAACCCTAGGTCAGGCATCCCACACGATCTCTCTCGCAGAACCCGAAGGGACCAGAATCTTAGGAGTACTATGCCTTCCACGACAGGATGGGTCACCCTACCGTCAAGTGCTGAATCCTCCGAGGACACCTCCAAGACCTGGTTAATCAGGGATATCTCTGAGAGTTCATCCTCAACCCGTGATAACCTTCTGAGACTAAGATACAAAGAGCACCCCCACGCAATGGCCAGCCAGATAGCTCTCTCATCCAGTATCAGGAGGTGAATGCAATCTTCGATATCACCACCATAAAGGAAAGAACCATTTACATCAATGAGGCTGGGAGAGGCAACTACCCAGCGATATTGATGAACCCTCCTTCTTCACCCGGTTATGGCCCATCTACTTCTCGGAGGATGATTTTTATGTTGTGCACTTTCGCATAACGACACTTTGGCAGTGACTGTGCATATCGGTTGCTGCCGGGTGTCAAAGATTTTGGTCGATGGAGGAAGTAGCATCAACATTATGTATGGTCACACCTTAGATCGGATAGAGGATACTCCCTAACTAGCGCGAAAAATGGTCCTCCCTCAAACCTAATCACTTCCTTTTGGATTTGATGGGAGTGAGGCTTGCTCACCCAGAATAGTCACATTCCCCATCCGAGCGGATCCATACAACATTATCATGGAGTTCTGCATCCTTGACGTCGAGTCCTCCTACAACATGATCCTCGGGAGGTCATGAATTCACATGATGAGGGCAGTCCCATCCACTCATCATCAACTCCTGAAGTACCCCACACACTGAGGAATGGCCGACATAAAGGGTTGTTTTCCATTGAAATTGAATGTGAGAAAACTTTACAAAAGTCGAAGAGAATTACAAGTAATAAAAATAAAAATTATAAGTTTCTCTTTTTTTGAGATTCTGGAGAAATATGCTGGTAGAAATCTAGTGAGCGTTCGACCACTTTATTCCATTGATGATGCGACCGACCGAGTCTTCAGGTCTTCTACTTAGGAATTTTATTCTCATCTAGTTTCGAAAATCCTTCGAGAGAGAAAAATCTTGAGGGTATTAGCATCCTGAAGAGAAGTAGAATTCTTTTAAGAAAGCTTGGAAGTTAGGCTAGAGATTGATCTCTTGTTTGAGCTTTAGCCTCTCAAAAATCCAGCCAGTCAGCCACAAGCCCCTTCTTACAGTGGGCTATTTATAGGTTTTATGGGGTATAACTGTTCCCTTAAAATTCAGCAGATTGAATTAATCAATCTAACTTCACATCTGGAGCTCAAATAGCTTCGCTGCAAAGTTAAGGATAGATTTAGCGAAGCTAACATCGTGCATGCAAAGCTAATTAGCCAGCTAGCTTGGGGTTTGTAACACCCCGCTCCTGGAATACGTACTTAGTTGCGTATTCAGATTTCTCGATCGTATTTTTCGATTTACTTCCTGTATTTGTTTTGTATTATGAATTCTTTATATGATCGTTTTGCCTTGGATTTGGATTCGTGGACTCGGAGTCAGCCCTAGTCTGAACCGAGGGCCCGATCCTAGAGTATTGCTCGATTTGGACTTTCTGGTATTCTGATTTGACCGATTTCAGTTTTAAACATCATTTTCCAATATTCTAGATTTTCTATAATTTTCTGGAATTTCTTGGATTAAGTCGGAAATCTTCAAAACCGGTGTCGGCCAATCTCGTTGACCGATACCCGGACTTTTAATTTACAAACGGTTTGAAATTTCTAAAAGTGCTTTTTGACATTACTTCTTAAAATCATATTTCTATCCCAATGCATTTTATGGGATTTATCAGATTTTATTGAAAACCCGGCCAATCCGGTGTATACCGAGATTGACGGTTGACTTCAGGATTTTTAACTTGAAAATGAGATTGAATCTTTGAAAACCGATTTCGCCAAAAATCATTTTATAATATCTATTATTTTTGAGAATTTGTGGGAAACTTTCCGAGTTATTTCATTTTTGGGCTTTTCCGGAGTTTTCAGTATTTTCCCAGATACCGAGGAGATTGCCCCATATATTCCACTCTTGTCTTTTCTCATTTTCTCTCCTCCCTCAAACGCGAGCCTCTCCTACCTGGGATTCTGCATTAAATGCAGAGATCCTCTCCTCACCTCCCCATGCTTCATTTAATGCACCTCAGATCAATTCCATCAAGTCATCATGACTTTTGTCCTTTTGTGAACGCAGCTTTGGCATCTTCCCTGGACGCAGCCTTGATTCCCGCGTTTGGCCCATCTTGGCCTAAACGCAGCCCTTCTTTTTGCATGAAACGCAGCCCATCTCCTTCCAATGAAACGCAAGTTTCATTCTTTGGCTTCCAAGTCAAACTTGCAATCATTACTTCCCCACTATATAAATCACCCCACTCCTTCTCTCTCTTTCATTTCTCTTCTTCTTCCTTGTTTCCTGCAGCCACCAACAGAGAGCAAGGAAGACAACCTCTTGCTTCCTTTGGCCACCATACTCCACCTTCTCCACCTCTATTTTCACCACCAACACCACCACTTCTTCTTTCCATCTCCTCCACCTTTCCAACAACAAAGGCACCAACTCTAACCATCCATACCACCCTCTTCTTCCTTCTTTACACCAAAGAACCCATCTCCTCCACCAAACTTCTCCACCATCTCCACCACCACCTACTCCTCCTTTAGCCACCACCAAGTATACCATCTTCACCTCCACGGCGAGCTCTTTCATTCTAGCCAACTCATCGCTCCCCGTGGCACCGTTTGCAAAATCCCATTTTGACCAAGTGAACTAGACTTGCACCTTCAATCTCCCTCTCTTGTGAAGACCGGCCTCTCCTTTGGATTGGGGCCGCGTTCTTCTCCGGCGGCAAGACTTAGGGCCGGTACCCTCCTTTTGGATTGGGGCCGAACTTCCCTTCGTGGACGCAGCAAAGGATCACCTGAGGCGAGTGCTTTTCCTCGCCAAAGACTTGGTTAACTTGTATTTGCATATCAACAAACCATAACTCTCAAAAGTTAGTTCTGCTCACTGTTTTGCAGTATTAGTCGACTTGACCAATTCATAAGTCGACTAACCCCTTTGAAACGCAGCCTTGTTTCTTGAGACGCGCCTCTGATTAGTCGACTATATATTTCTCTTAGTCGACTAACTTTCTTTTCTGGAACGCGCCATTTCTTGAGACGCGCCATTTCTTGAGACGCGCCACTTTCTTGAAACGCGGCTCTCGGAGACGCGGCCATCCCTAGTCGACTACCCATAATTCCCTAGTCGACTAACCTTCCTCTTGAAACGCAGCTCTCCCAAACGCAGCCTAGCTAGTCGACTTGTCCCTTGTCTTTGGTCGACTAACTCCTTGATTAGTCGACTACCATAAATTCCTAGTCGACTAACTTTGGCTGACAGCTGTGGTTAATCACCTTCTTGAATATGGACCTTTTCCTCGGGACTTGTATTATATGTTGTTATTACATGACTTGTTACTTGCTAATATCATCACCCTGTCATGCTATCACTTGACACCCAGCATGACCTACTCGACTTGTGATTATCATCGTTTACGGGAAACCTGCCTTGTTATTCTGATGGAACTAAGTGCCACATGGAACAAAGTGCCACACCACATACGTGGTGGGGGCCACCTCTTGAATCTGTGGGGGCCACCTCTAGAATCCATCCCCTCAGAACAAAGTGCCACACGGAACAAAGTGCCACACCATACACGGTGGGGGCCACCTCTTGAATCTGTGGGGGCCACCTCTTGAATCTGTTGGGCCATTTCCTGTTATGACCAGTTATTCCCGTAATCTGATAACATTGATAAGCCATAAAAAGGACAACTTGTACGGAGAATGGGAGGAAGTGATGGATGCCGGAATGATGCCTTGCTTATAGTAGTGGAATACCTGAACTGACGATTCGTGTTAGAGGGATTTAAGGCCCTCAGAAGATGCGTGTTAGGGGGATTTAAGGCCCTCAAGCTGGTCCCGGGTGTACGGGAACTACTATAAGAAGTGCTATCAGTTCTTCATCATCTTCCAGTAACAACCCTCGGCTTGCTTATATATGGATGTATGTGTGTTGGGATGTACACCAGGACACATACCTAGATATATGGGTCAGACGAGTAATAATAATGACTTCTGTAATGCCTGTTATGATTGCCTGTTATGCCCGTTATGGACTCCTGTTATGATTCCTGTTATGACTCCCGTTATGTACTCTCCTGTTATGCCTGTTATGATTCCTGTTATGCCCGTTATGGACTCCTGTTATGATTCCTGTTATGCCGTTATGGACTCCTGTTATGATTCCTGTTATGACCACTTGTAACTCGGGTGTATGTGCTTGGATTACGATGATATGAGATAAAAGTATATAGATGAGGGTTTCCTTATTTGGATTATTCCTTCGATGTACTAGTCTCATGGAGCCGTGACCTAAGCTTATACAATCGTTTTACTCGTAATGAGGTTTTACATCGGATTTCCTGTTTTATGATGATTATGTTATACATGTTCATACTGCTACACTTGTATTCTAACCTCCTGTCTTCTGATCTTATCCGATCATATCATGAGTACTTCTTACTTGATATCATTTGTTATATACACACTTGTGCTTACCCTGGCTCGCCACTTGGCTTTTGTATCACACTCGCCTGGGGAGTTTCATCTGACTCCCCTGGATCCTCATGTCCAGGTCATGGAGCTTGGAGCGTGTGGATTCTCCCTGTTGCTGATCAGAGTAGCGCAGCGGTAGCGTGGATCTTCAGCAGACCGTTCAGAGCTCTATCCTTCCAGGCCCCTGTGTGCCTCTCGAGTTTCCCTTTTGCAAACTCGTGAGTGCCCTTTTTACTGTTCACTCTTGTACATTCCTTGTATTCTCGCAATTGCGCCTTCTGGTGATGTAATATTATTGTAATATCGGATCACCTCTGGTGATAACTCTGTAATTGTACTCATGTGTTGGAATGTATAATGCACCACTTGCTTCCGCACTCTGATTCTTGCCTTACTGATGCTTAGCGTATATACGTGAGGGTATTTCTGACCTGTGTATATACGTCGCAGTAACGTCTCCGTACCCGCCAGGATCGCGGGGCGTTACAGGGTGGTATCAGAGCCTAGGTCAGCTTAGGCTCTTACATCCTCAGTACGTCCAGACGGCAAATTAATGGTAATGAAAATTGCAAACTGGAATGCATGAGTCTTGATTATACAATCCAACTACAAGTGCAAAGTTATCTTTCTCTTCCTTCTGATCCATTCCTTGTATCCTGAGACCTTCCATCATTTACCTTCCAGTTTCTTTTTGTTACCCACTCCAACCAAACTCAAATATGGAAAGACGGGGAACACGCAATGGTCCTAGTACCTCTCAAGATGGACCCAACAGAGACAGTGATGGTATGATAAGGATACTTCAAGGGATGATGCAGAGTCAACAGCAGCAGACAGAGCTTCTACGTCAAGGACTGTTGGTTGCACCCCGAGAACAGAGGCCAGGCAACGTGTCAGACTTCAGGAGATTACAGCCGGCGATCTTTCAGGTACAGAGAAGCCCCTGGATGCAGAACAGTGGCTGATAGACACAACAAATCTTTTGAAGGCGGCCCGAGTTCCTGATGAGAACCAAGTGAAGTGGCCAAGATACAACTGAGAGATGTGGCCAGAACCTGGTGGTTGGCGGAAGAAGCAACACTGGAGAAACCCATCACATGGGACCAGTTCTCAAAGGTTCTATGAGAGATTCTTCCCGACAACAGCTCAGAAGGAAATGGAAGAACAATTTATCCGCCTGCAGCAGCGCAATCGGACAGTGGATGAATATGCTTGCGAGTTCTTGAGGGTTAGCAGGTTTGCGCCTTACATGGTGACAGACGAAGAAAAACGGGCTAGCCGATTTCAGCAAGGGCTGAAGATGGATGTCCAGATGTTCCTTATCCCTCAACAGCTGAAGACATACTCTCAGGTTCTCTCCATTGCCCGTGAAGTGGAACGAGGACTGGAGAAGAAGAGTGAGAACCAGGTGCAGAGCAAGTCAGTGAAGAGGCCCTTTCAGTTGATGAATGAAGAAGATACAGCTAGGACAATCAATGGCCCGATAGTCAAGCGACCGTTCCAACTTCCTCTCCTCAGGTCATATGCAACTTCTGCCACAAGCCCGGACATTATAGGAAAGACTGTCGAATGGCCAATGGACTATGTTTAGCATGTGGGACAGGGAGTCATGCAATAAGAGATTGCCCATTCAGAAGGATAGAAAATATGGCACCAATCAGACCGGCACTTCCAGCTCCACCACATAGAAGGAACCCAGAACCCGTAGACCAAAGAGCTCCATTTCCACCTCAGCAATATGATCACCCACAGAGAGGAGCAAGACCTAGAGCAGATCATGGCAGAGGCCAAGTTCACAACATGGCGGCAGAGGTATCAGATGAAGCAGCAGCTGAGTATGAAGCTCAATATCTGGAGCAGGGACCTGAGGATGTCACTATTACAGCAACCCCTGACCTTTTGTATTTGGAGTTGGTTATCCTTGTCCAGCTACCCCTGATCTTTTGTACCTTGGGTTGGTTATCTTTTTATTCCACCTATCCTTCTCATTGTCCATCTGGTCCCTGTGTTCATCTTACCCCCGTTTTGTTTTTCGAAGCCTTTGTTTCCGCCCTTGTCCTCTTTGTGTTCAATTTACCCCTTATCGAAATTGCGAGGACGCAATTTTTGTAAGGTGGATGGATTGTAACACCCCGCTCCTGGAATACGTACTTAGTTGCGTATTCAGATTTCTCGATCGTATTTTTCGATTTTACTTCCTGTTTGTTTTGTATTATGAAATTCTTTATATGATCGTTTTGCCTTGGATTTGGATTCGTGGACTCGGAGTCAGCCCTAGTCTGAACCGAGGGCCCGATCCTAGAGTATTGCTCGATTTGGACTTTCTGGTATTCCGATTTGACCGATTTCAGTTTAAACATCATTTTCCAATATTCTAGATTTTCTATAATTTTCTGGAATTTTCTTGGATTAAGTCGGAAATCTTCAAAACCGGTGTCGGCCAATCTCGTTGACGATACCCGGACTTTTAATTTACAAACAGTTTGGAATTTCTAAAAGTGCTTTTGACATTACTTCTTAAAATCATATTTTCTATCCCAATGCATTTTATGAGATTATCAGATTTTATTGAAAACCCGGCCAATCCGGTGTATACCGAGATTGACGGTTGACTTCAGGATTTTTAACTGAAAATGAGATTGAATCTTTGAAACACGATTTCGCCAAAAATCATTATAATATCTATATTTTTGAGAATTTGTGGGAAACTTTCCGAGTTATTTCATTTTTGGCCTTTTCCGGAGTTTTCAGTATTTTCCCAGATACCGAGGAGATTGCCCATATATTCCACTCTTGTCTTTTCTCATTTTCTCTCTCCTCCCTCAAACGCGAGCCTCTCCTACCTGGGCTTCTGCATTAAATGCAGAGATCCTCTCCTCACCCCCATGCTTCATTTAAAGCACCTCAGATCAATTCCATCAAGTCATCATGACTTTTGTCCTTTTGTGAAACGCAGCTTTGGCATCTTCCCTGGACGCAGCCTTGATTCCCGCGTTTGGCCCATCTTGGCCTAACGCAGCCCTTCTTTTTGCATGAAACGCAGCCCATCTCCTTCCAATGAAACGCAAGTTTCATTCTTTGGCTTCCAAGTCAAACTTGCAATCATTACTTCCCCACTATATAAATCACCCCACTCCTTCTCTCTCTTTCATTTCTCTTTCTTCTTCCTTGTTCCTGCAGCCACCAACAGAGAGCAAGGAAGACAACCTCTTGCTTCCTTTGGCCCACCATACTCCACCTTCTCCACCTCTATTTTCACACCAACACCACCACTTCTTCCTTCTCCATCTCCTCCACCTTTCCAACAACAAAGGCACCAACTCCAACCATCCATACCACCTCTTCTTCCTTTCTTTACACCAAAGAACCCATCTCCTCCACCAAACTTCTCCACCATCTCCACCACCACCTACTCCTCCTTTAGCCACCACCAAGTATACCATCTTCACCTCCACGGTGAGCTTCTTTCATTCTAGCCAACTCATCGCTCCCCGTGACACGTTTGCAAAATCCCATTTGACCAAGTGAACTAGACTTGCACCTTCAATCTCCCTCTCTTGTGAAGACCGGCCTCTCCTTTGGATTGGGGCCGCGTTCTTCTCCGGCGGTAAGACTTAGGGACGGGTACCCTCCTTTTGGATTGGGGCCGAACTTCCCTTCGTTGACGAGCAAAGGATCACCTGAGGCGAGTGCTTTCCTCGCCAAAGACTTGGTTAACTTGTATTTGCATATCAACAAACCATAACTCTCAAAAGTTAGTTCTGCTCACTGTTTGCAGTATTAGTCGACTTGACCAATTCATAAGTCGACTAACCCCTTGAAACGCAGCCCTTGTTCTTGAGACGCGCCTCTGATTAGTCGAAATATATTTTCTTAGTCGACTAACTTTCTTTTCTGGAACGCGCCATTTCTTGAGACGCGCCATTTCTTGAGACGCGCCACTTTCTTGAAACGCGGCTCTCGGAGACGCGGCCATCCCTAGTCGACTACCCATAATTCCTAGTCGACTAACCTTCCTCTTGAAACGCAGCTCTCCCAAACGCAGCCTAGCTAGTCGACTGTCCCTTGTCTTGGTCGACTAACTCCTTGATTAGTCGACTACCCATAAATTCCTAGTCGACTAACTTTGGCTGACAGTTGTGGTTAATCACCTTCTTGAATATGGACCTTTTCCTCGGGACTTGTATTATATGTTGTTATTACATGACTTGTTACTGCTAATATCATCACCCTGTCATGCTATCACTTGACACCCAGCATGACCTACTCGACTTGTGATTATCATCGTTTACGGAAACCTGCCTTGTTATTCTGATGGAACTAAGTGTCACATGGAACAAAGTGCCACACCACATACGTGGTGGGGGCCACCTCTTGAATCTGTGGGGGCCACCTCTAGAATCCATCCCCTCAGAACAAAGTGCCACACGGAACAAAGTGCCACACCATACACGGTGGGGGCCACCTCTTGAATCTGTGGGGGCCACCTCTTGAATCTGTTGGGCCATTTCCTGTTATGACCAGTATTCCTGTAATCTGATAACATTGATAAGCCATAAAAAGGACAACTTGTACGGGGAATGGGAGGAAGTGATGGATGCCGGAATGATGCCTGCTTATAGTAGTGGAATACCTGAACTGACGATTCGTGTTAGAGGATTTAAGGCCCTCAGAAGATGCGCGTTAGGGGGATTTAAGGCCCTCAAGCTGGTCCGGGTGTACGGGAACTACTATAAGAAGTGCTATCAGTTCTTCATCATCTTCCAGTAACAATCTCGGCTTGCTTATATATGGATGTATGTGTGTTGGGATGTACACCAGGACACATACCTAGATATATGGGTCAGACGAGTAATAATAATGACTTCTGTAATGCCTGTTATGATTGCCTGTTATGCCCGTTATGGACTCCTGTTATGATTCCTGTTATGTCTCCCGTTATGTACTCCTGTTATGCCTGTTATGATTCTGTTATGCCCGTTATGGACTCCGTTATGATTCCTGTTATGCCCGTTATGGACTCCTGTTATGATTCCTGTTATGACCACTTTGTAATTCCTGTTATGACCACTTTGTAACTCGGGTTGTATGTGCTTGGATTACGATGATATGAGATAAAAGTATATAGATGGGTTTCCTTATTTGGATTATTCCTTCGATGTACTAGTCTCATGGAGCCGTGACCTAAGCTTATACAATCGGTTTTACTCGTAATGAGGTTTTACATCGGATTTCCTGTTTTATGATGATTATGTTTACATGTTCATACCTGCTACACTTGTATTCTAACCCTCCTGTCTTCTGATCTTATCCGATCATATCATGAGTACTTCTTACTTGATATCATTTGTTATATACACACTTGTGCTTACCCTGGCTCGCCACTTGGCTTTTGTATCACACTCGCCTGGGGAGTTTCATCTGACTCCCCTGGATCCTCATGTCCAGGTCATGGAGCTTGGAGCGTGTAGATTCTCCCTGTTGCTGATCAGAGTAGCGCAGCGGTAGCGTGGATCTTCAGCAGACCGTTCAGAGCTCTATCCTTCCAGGCCCCCTGTGTGCCTCTCGAGTTTCCCTTTTGCAAACTCGTGAGTGCCCTTTTTACTGTTCACTTCTTGTACATTCCTTGTATTCTCGCAATTGCGCCTTTCTGGTGATGTAATATTATTGTAATATCGGATCACCTCTGGTGATAACTCTGTAATTGTACTCATGTGTTGGAATGTATAATGCACCACTTGCTTCCGCACTCTGATTCTTGCCTGTACTGATGCTTAGCGTATATACGTGAGGGTATTTCTGACCTGCGTATATACGTCGCAGTAACGTCTCCGTACTCGCCAGGATCGCGGGCGTTACAGGGTTGTTACACCACCATCCCCTGATTTGCTCCATTAAATGAGGGATTTCTCTTGATCTTCTTCAACTAATTACGGAGTAAAGAGATCATGGCATTTATGCCCAAAAATGATATCAATTACATTAATCTCGTGCTGAAATTTAAATGGTCAAAAATGACTATAAGAGCTCCCAGTGGAGCTATTAAGAGCTTGCTGAGAAGCTAGAAGATGACTCTTCAACAAAGCTACAAAGAGCTTTTGTGCGAAGCTAGAACTGAGCTTGTAACAAAGCTAAAAGATAGCTCTTTAACGGAGCTAT